>PVJL010000737.1:0-37850 GCA_004026885.1 Lyroderma lyra | reverse complement strand
GGAAACTGAGGCTGGGAGGGTTAGAGCATGCTTTCAAACATATTTATGGAGTGCCTACTCTATTTAAGGTATGCTTCAGGTGTGGGAGATTCATCATGAACCTAATAGACAAAAATGTGCCTTCTTGGAGTTTTTGGTGGGAGGGGTCCTGGGCCCAGCCTCTGTGGCCGGTTCCCGAACTCCCCCTGGGGCGGGGGCCTTGGCTTGGCCGTCCCAGCCTCAAATGGCGCCGCCCCACGGCGCGGCGGTCCCCTCCCGGCGGTGGATCCGCCTGGGGCCTTGGGCGGGGACGCTTCCCGCGCGGGACGCGCTGTTTACATTGGGGCGCAGTTTGCCGCGCGGTGCTGGCTCGCCGGGCGCTGGAATCTCCCAGCGCTTCCTCCCGCGCCGCTGTGGCTCCGCATTCCTCAGGCTTGAGCAACAACTTTCCCTCTGAAGGCGGCTGGGCCCGGGCCAGACGAGACTGCTCGCGCTGGGCCCCGCGCGGGGCGCGGCACGGGTCGCCAACATGAGCCTCCTGATGGGGTGCGGCCCGGGTCTCGGGTTCCTCCAGCGGCACACGAGGCGCGGGGCCGGCTCCAGGGCGCAGCGCAGCAGCTCCCCCCTCCCTTCGGAGCGGAGGCCCAAGCGGGCGCAGGGCACAGGCCAGGGCACAGTTCTGAGCTTCCTCCCAGCTGTGGCAGCATTGCCGAAGAGTGGGGTGGTGGGTGCCTGGGCCTGACCCTGGCCTTGATCATCCAGCTGGTCCAGGCTGACCGCCCGGCCTGGCACCCTGCACCGGGTGAGGTCACAAAGTTTGCTTTGATTTTTTTGACTCCAGTTCTGAGGATTCTTTGACGACGGAAAGAAGAGGGTTTGTAGTAACTGGAAGAGAGGTCCTAACCCATTTCTTAGTCTGGATCTAAATATTTACAACAATCTTATTAGTACCAGCACTTTTCTCCTTTAAATATACTCTCATGCCTCCAGAACTACATACCACACATCCCTGGGACAAAATTGGTTTCTTACTACTTTGCTCATTTTACAAACGAGAGAGCCCAGGCACATAGTTCCTTGGCTAGTGAGAAGCTCTGGGGTTAGTCCACTCAGCGTCCTCTGGGCCCACTGCAGGTCTCCTAACTCTCCCAGGTCAAGCAAAGCCCTTCCTGGACCCACATGGGGTCCAGAGAGGAACTAGCCCCACTTTGCAGTTCTGGAAGCTGAGTTTGGGAGTCTGTAGGGTGGAGTAGGGTTAGATAAGAAAATTAAGTTCTAGATTCACTGAAGTATCAGCTCCAGGAGGGCAGGAGTACTCCCCACTCTGAAAACAATGCTTAGCACATAGGTGATGCTCAATAAACATTTGTTGAGTAGATGAATGAATGAAGGTCTTCAGCTTCCTAACTAAGAATTAAACATGTATCTTGTCTTCTTGCTCCTTTACCTACCATTTAAACTTAGGCTTTCACTGTCTTCTGCCTCTTAAATCTTGAGCTTATGTTTTAAAGTCTTGTGGTTTTTGTTTTGTTTTGTTTTGTTTTGTTCTTTTTTTAATATACTACTTGGAATAATTTTAAATTTACAGAAAAGTTGCAAAGATAGTGTAGGGAGTTCCCATATGTCCTTCACCCAGCTTCCTTCAAAGTTAACATTTTACTTAAAACCATGGTACATTTATCAAAATAAAGATGTTAACAATGGTGCAATAATATTAACTAAACTACACACCTTGTTAGAACTTCATGTTTTCCACTTGTGTCCTTTTTTCTATTTCAAGATCCAATCCAGAATATCTCTTGCATTTAGGGCTGGAAGCCTTTTAATATGTAATCCAGATCTCATTGCGTAGCATCTCTCTCTCCTTGACAACGAGGCAGGAGGCAGAATGCCTGGCACCGAACTGAAATCCCTGTCCTGGGGTCCTAAGAAACACGTTGAGCCCTGGATTTCCTGAGAATGCTATTAAGGGATTCCTTCTGGGTCTGCCTGATAGTTCTGGTAGAATTGATACAAATCCAGAGCAGGGCAAAGAGGGCCTCCCCTCTTTGTCCCTTCCCCCACCATGTACATACCTGAAAGAGAACAGACATGCTACTCTGGGTGATCTGACCTGGGTCTGCATTTCCTTTGGGACCTGACTCTTCTCAGTGCCCCTCATCACCTGGCTCCCATTCCTTGGCAGGGGCAAACCCCTATTCACCCCTCTCCAGCCTCACTGCTCCTTTTTTCTTCATCCTGGAATCATCTTCCAGCCTGAAACTCTCAATGGAGCAACTTTTATTTCTGACTGTGTTACTTGGTCATAGCTCATCATTGAGCTAGCCTTGGAATTGGAGACGAGTGAAATGAGGGACAATCTATTCAGGTAGCCAGGATTTATTGAACATGGCTGGGTCACAAAGATGAACACTTCTGACCCTTGCTCTCTAGGATCTTACTGTCTGGAGGGACAGGCAAGTAATGTGAACAAATAATTGTACACATTGGGAGATGTGCCCTAATGGAGACAATACATGTACACAGTTGTGTGGCAGCATAGAGGGGCAGAGACCAGCCGCTGGAATTGTGGAGAAGCACAGGGACAGCTTCCCAGATGAGGTCATGCTTGAGGTTGGTCTTCAAAGATGGATAAAAAGCAGGAAGTGCCCAGGAAGAGGGCAAGGAAAGAAGAGAAGAAGGCATTCCCAGAAGAATTGACGGCAGGTGGGAAAGTGCAGGGTCATTGGAGAGCCAGGCATTTTCACGGTCCTGCGGGGTAGCTCAGTGGGGCTGGAGCATAAGCATGAGGATGTTGGGGTGATGAGGGAGAGACAAGCTGGACAGGAAAAACAATCAGGCCTTAGATGCTATAGTAAGGAGTTTGTACTGTGTTCAGCAGGTGGTGAGGGCTATGAGCCAATTTACTTATTAGAATGGTCACTTGGGCAGCTCTTTGGAGCCTGGACGGGAGTTTGAGAAGCAACGGGATCTAAATCAAGGCAGTGGGGTTGGGACAGAGGAGACAGACACCAGAGAGACTTAGGAGGCAGGGCTTAGTGATAGGGGGAGGGGCGAGAGGTGAGAGGGCTGAAGTGTGGCTTCAGAGTTCTCGTTGGATGAAGAGAAGAGAGACTGAAGGGGAAGTAAAATGAGCTGGAGTTGTTCCCCTTGACACATATGTGAGCATCTTACGTACTGGGTGGGCATGGGGTGCTGCATAAATGGGCAGGCTAGGCCTCTCAGCTTTGTTGCTCAGAGGAGGGCTGTCTCAGGGCAGGAAGGCAGTTATAGAACCGGCCGACTAAGGTTGTAGCTCCAGGGGAATCTGACTTGGGAGACATTGATGGGAGGGTGAAAAGGAGAGAAAAGGAGGGGCACTCAAAAAGACGGGGTGAGGAGTTCCCTGGTGGTGTAGTGGCTTAAGGCTTCGGTGCTGGTGCTGTCAATGCTGTGGCCTGGGTTTGATTCCCAGCCAGGGAACTACCCACATACAAAAAACAAAAACAAAAACAAAAACAAAAAAAAAACACACACACACCAAAAAAAAAAAAAAAAAAAAAAGACGGGGTGAGGGATAGACATAGAGGTGCAGTTTGGTTCAGGGAACTGAGGAGAAAGTCACAAAGTCATTCCAGATGCCGAATCCAGAGCAGGATTTAGCACCCTCCTCTAATCAGGGAACCAATCAGATGGAGACAAGGAGGTCTGTGGGGCCCTGAGGAGGTCCATGGGGCCCACTCAGAGCTGAGGAGGCAAGCAGGAGCATTAGCCTCCCTTTCTTTGGGCATTTCAGGACCTGCCAGAACCCTAGAAGTGGCTGGAGTTTCACCTGAAGGTTGCTCCCTCTGATTATGGGAGGGCCAGAGGCACCTGAGAACACCTATGTGGACAGCTCAAGTAGCCTGGAAGGAACCTGTGGCAGATTTCTAGTAACTAGCCCTGCAGAAAACATGATTCTTAGCTGAACACTGCCAAGAACTGTGAAGGTCTGAAATTTTAATCTTATTTACAAGCTAACAAATTAGTCTGTGTAGCTGCTGGCAGGAGCTAAGACTCCTGAGTCGGAGATGAAGGACAGTTCATTACTCTAGCAATAATAGTAAAAGAGTATCAGCCCCAATTCCCACAGAGCTTCACAAAGAGGACTAGATGATGTCTGCATACATAATGGGTTGCATTTCAGGAGAGAAACCCAACCTTGAGGAACCCAATCTTTTATAATGGGCAGCATACCTACCCTTTGCTCTGGAGGAAGGCACTATATACCTTCCATGGATGTTCACAATATCCTGGAAGTGAGAGTTTGGAACAAAGGACAGTAGTTCACTACCAAGACATGCAGAAATGTAATAGAACCCTGGAGAATTGTCTTCCAATAAACATAGCTCATATAAGACAATCAACACATTTCCCAGCCTCTCTTGCAGCTAGGTGTAACCATCTATCTAAGTTAAGTGTAAGCTTTTGTGTGGCAGCTTCTGGGAAATTGCAAAAAATAATAATAATAAAAAAATAAATAAAATGCTGGTATGAGCCCTGGGCCCCTTCTTCCCATCTTCTTTTTTCCTGGTGGCTGCTGGAATGTGGACATAATGTTAGAACATGAGCAGCCATGTTGGGCTAGGAGTGGCATGTAAGAAGTAAGAATGGCAGAACCACGAGATATGAAGGGGCTGGGTCTCTGATGGTGGTGGAACTAAAAAACCAGGTCTGAGCTGATTATCTTTGGACTTTCTTACATGAAAGAGAAATAAATTTCCTTCCTGGTTTTTTTTTTTTTTGCTATGTGCAGGTGAACTTGATTCTAACTGATACAGGGGTAGCACAGAAGAAAACCCATGGAGGGTTTAATCTGTCACACAGAGAGAGGCCTGGGGCTCTTCTCCCCCTTCTCCCACCCCCAGCCTCAGCAGTGACAGGGGAGAGGATGGGGAGTCACCTCTGGCTTCTTCACCACCCACTGGTGATGCCCCATTCACAAGGGGGCCCAGGCTGGCCATGCGACCCAGCAGTGTCCATTGGAAGGCAGCAAGCAACAAGCTGGCTCCATTCACAAACCCTGTCCTCCTTTGAAAACCAATCACCGTGCGAAGCATGACTGGGTGGTGGCCAAAGCTGGCCCATCTGTCACGCCCTTTCAGAGAGCCAGGCGATGGCAGCCGGCCTGGGCCGAGTCAGCCCCTCTCCCTTTGTACCCTAGGGACAGGCACTGTAACGAGATCACAGCGCCTACTGAATTATTCAGAGCTGCCCTGAGTGTCAGTTTTATTATAAACATGCAGATTGCACCGGCTCCAAACTTCCAAACCTCTAGCAGCCATCTCCCTTCAGGATTTTTTCATTGGCTGCTTTGTGCCTGTGATTTCAGACACCCCAGGACTTGACGGCCTAATTTGCCTTTGATTGGCTCCTACCTGCCGCCAGCCATGAAGGCCTCTGTTTCCTTTACCCAGTCGTTTCTCCAGGCCCCATTCTCAGCTCAACCAGCGTCCTCACTGCCTTCCCAGCAGTCCTGCCTCTTCCCAGTCTCTCCTGGCTTCGCTGCCCAAGTTGGTGACATCAGAGTCTCCCAAGTGCCTGCCTGCTGGGGATATATTAATAATGGGACCCTGCACTTCTGTGGGCCCTCTAATTGGTGTCCTTGTGATGCTTTAAGCCACTAGGTTTCTCTTCCCATCCCCAGGTTTTAGTCCCCACTCAACCTCTCCCCTTCCCCACGAGTCCCAGATTCCCAGTGCTCTCCAGAGTTGGTCTGGAGAGTACCCCCCAGCTGGTAATGAGGCAGAGATGGTAATGCACATTTAAGAGTAATGAAATGCAGTGATATTTCAGGCCTGACAGACCTATTTCTGGCAGCCTTAGAATTAAAGTGTGAGGCTTTGTACTGCAGCTGCTACTAGGAGCCTTCAGAGTTTTTCTAAAGATGTGAATAAAGCTTCCAGGGTTTCAGCTCAGATCACTGTGGCTATTTATCCTGCTGCTGCTTTCATTGTACCTTTTTATTTGAAATTTTAGAGCTTTTAGATGAAGGAAACGCAGCAGCAAGTGCAAAGCATACAAAATATCCTGGTGGGGGAGAGTGTCCTGGTTTTTCTCTTCGATTGTCCATGGCAGGTCTGGGGAGGAAGAACGGCTCACGGGACGCTTGCCTCGTCTGCCCTTTGAGTGGGCTCCTCCTGGATTCTAGGCCTGTTGCGGCTGGGAGTGGAGCCCCAGAAAAAGCCTTAGGGGGAAGTCCATGCCACTAAAATTGATGGGGCCGGGCACGGGCTGGTCCTCCTTGGCCGCCTCAGTGCTGTGAGCTGAGTATATGTTGTCCTTGGTAGGGGAATGTGGCAGAAAGGAGTAGATCCACTCTGGCCCAACAGTGAGCACTCACTCTCCAGGCTCCAGCTAGGAAAGCTGGCCTGCTCTTCCCTGTCTCTGCACCCAATTCCATCCCTCGGTGGCCACCGGGAAGGTTGGAGCCATCCACTAGGAGAGGCCATGGAGCACAGTAGGGCAGATCATGGTCTCTGTGGTCAGATAAACTTGGGGGTGAATCCTGGCGCTGCTCACCAATTGCAGTGCCCAGGGCAAGCCACTTACCCTTTCTGGACCTCAGTTTCCCTAGCTGCAGAATGGGGATAATGATGCAGCTTTGATTGCTTGGGTTCTTGTGATGTATGTAAGCTGCAATATCTTTTATTAACATTGAAGTTTTCTCAGGAGTCAGGACAGCTAGGCTTCCTTCATGGCACTACCACTCATGTGCCAAGCCCCTTCCCCACCCTGGGACAGTGGGAAGAGAAGGGTCTTTGGAGTCAGCCAGAGCCAGGTTCCAACCTCGGCTCCTACGTTTCACACGTAGTGAGCTTGGGCAGGTTGCTTAACCAGTGATAATGAGTACTCACCTCAAAGGGCTGCGGTGAGGATTAAATGCGATCATCTTTATAAAGAACCCACACAGTGCCTGGCCTATAGTTAGTGCTGTGTAAACAATGGCCCCCTTCCTCCTTCCCTTCTTTTCTCTCTGCTTCTGTTCAAAGGAGGGGAGTTTTAGATCCAGCCACCAGTTCACAGACACGCAGAGGAAGACAAGCATGTTAAATGTCAGCAGGGGGATTCTATCAGCAAAATCCAGATTTTAGGAAATTCTATAGGACAAAGGACCCAGGATCCTCAACTGTTAATAGTAGATGACAAGGGAGAGAAAGAAGAAAAACCCAATGGAAAGTATGGACCATATTTGGATCCTGATTCAAACAAACCAACTGGGAAAAAAAAGAGACTATGAGAGAAATTTTGCTATTGACTGGGATATTTGATAACATTAAGTAAGTATTGTTAATTTTTTAGGTGTGATAATGGTATTATAGTTGTGGTTAAAAGAGTCTGTATCACATACTAAAGAAATGACAGATTAAATGATATGGTAATTGGGATTTGCTGTAAAATAGTGTAGTGAAGTACAGGGAGGGCTGTAACACTGGTGTGTATGGATAGCAGTTAAAGCTGGGTGATGGCATACTCTTGTATATGTTTGAATAGTTTCCTTTTTAAAAAGGGAGTGGTCTTTTCTAGGTGAGAAGTATCTCTCCCATTTGTCTCTTCCTTGGTCTCCTCCCAGCCTCTCCCTCGTCTCATTATTGTTTGCCTGGTCAATTACAACAGCCTCGTATAGTCCCCTGGTCTTCGGTGTCACTCCCTTCCAATCTCCTTCCCACTCTGCCACCAAAGTTATCTTTCTAGAAAAACCAAATCAGGTCCTGTTACCTACCTGCTTAAAAACCTTTCAGTAGCTCCCTATTGCCAACAATCTATTAGAGTATAAAATACTTATTATGATATTCAAAGCCCTTCACGGTCTCATCTCAGCCTTCCTGTCCAGTTCCAATCTCAGCCCTATCCTTGCCCCACCTGAAATCTGGCTTTGGTTATGCTAGCCAGGTCTCCATGACTTCTTTTATATCTCTCTCTATTTGTCCTCTTCCCTTGTCCCTAACTTCATCTGTTAAAGACTAAAATATTTTTCAAAGCTCAGTTCAAATGTTATTCCTTCATGCTTTCTGGAAGTTTTTACACTGTTCACCAAATATCTCTGCCTCTCTGCCATCTGACATATGGTAGAATCTCACTTCCTGACTCTGTGAGGTTGAATTGGGCCATGTGATCAGTTTTAGCCAATGGGTTGTGAGTGGAAGTCATATCTATCACTTCTGGGCCAAGAATTCAATTGCTAATTCAAAACCCTCCTTAGCATTCCTTCCTTCTGGCTCAGCAATACCCAGATATCGGCCGCTCCATCAGACTGAATTCTGGTGTCATCATGCTGCCATGGAGTAGAACCTCCTGTCCACCATGAGGGCTATGTAGTGTGGAATAAATAAATCTGAGGGGTTGTTTCTTCAGTATAACCTAGTCTATCCTGACTGATAATTCTTTCTTCTCTGATTTAGAATCAACTATGCTATTCTCTGTATTTTTCATTATAGCCCTGTATATGCAATATGTCTAGATGAGATAGCCCTTCAGGTCAGGACTTCGATTTCATGGTCTTTGCATTCTGGTTCCCAGCACTCAGCATGGCCCTGCAGAAAAGAGATATGAACTGAGTCTATAGCTGTGGTTGGTGCAGGCTAAGTATATGGGTTAAGATGTGCCATCCTTGTGAGGAGTTCCTAGGCTCATTGGTCATGGGAAATGTGATGGTTTGGAGATGGATCCAGGATCTGGCTTGATGTTCTCAATGGATGGTATGCCCAACCCCAGAATAATCATGAGAGGTCTAAAGCCGTCATAATAATCCCCTTCCCTTGTGATTATGGTTAGTGTACACATGGGCACACAAACCGGTTCCAGGCAATGAGATGTAAGGGAAAGTCTCATTCTCTCCCTGAAAAACAGAAAAGAGAGGTGAGAAAGAAACATAATGAGTCTGCTCTAGTTTGGATTTCTCTGAAAGCAGAGCCTGAGGATTTGAATCCTAATAGTTATGTCGAAGCGGGTTGCAGAGAGCAGGGGAGAGGGAGTAGGGAGAATGAGATGGGACAGGAAGACAAGCCAGTAAAGGGAGTAGTTCTGAGCATCTTCCAAGCATCTTCCACTGGGTCCCAATCTTGTTGGGGAATTTGTGAGGAACATCAGAATTGTCCCTCCAAAAGGCGGGAGGCCTGGGCATTTATCCAATGACTTTCATTGATTGCCAGTTACCCCTAATTTTACTGGAACTGGATGTTCACCAGTGACTGCCTAGTGACCAGAATCCAATGGGCATATTTCTGTCCAATTTCTGCTTTGCTGTGTCTGTCCCCCACTTCCTGCTCCTGAACTCTTCTGTCCTGGTTTCTAGGGCGGGTCTCCCCCCA
Source organism: Lyroderma lyra (assembly GCA_004026885.1). Taxonomy (NCBI): domain Eukaryota; kingdom Metazoa; phylum Chordata; class Mammalia; order Chiroptera; family Megadermatidae; genus Lyroderma; species Lyroderma lyra. Next base: position 28,542 of record PVJL010000737.1, on the reverse strand, counting down.
GTGTTCCTCTGCAGCCTTTCTGACCATGTCTTCTGGTTTCCTTCCCGGGTTCCTTTTTCCTTTTCACTCTGCAGATGATCTCCTGGATTCTATTCTGGTCTTCCTCACTTCTACCCACTCTCACTGGGCAAACCAATTCATGAAATGGTTTCAACTGTTACTGTTGTGATGCCAGCTCCCAAATCTACACCCCCAGCTTTCTCTCCTGGGTGCTTCAGGCATATATCTATTCATTCATCCAACAAATATTTATTGAGCATTTTGAATATGCCAGGAGTTGGGATAAAGCAGCAAACAGTAGCATACCTTGGAGGAGTGCTAGACACCATAGAGCTAATGGACACAATCCAAGTAAACCAGACAATAAAACAGGTCAGTGTGACAGTGCTAGAGCATGTGTGTGTGTGTGTGTGTGTGTGTGTGTGTGCACACGTGTATGTGTGCGTGCTTGTACTGGTTTAGAGTGACTGCTTTGAGGGGTGGCATTTGAGCATTGATCTGTGGTGTGTAAGTGCAGAGGTCACGGAGAACTTACTAGTGTGCTTGAGGACGAGGAGGAAGGCCAGTGTGGCCAGAGCAATGTCAGCACCAAGTAATGTGGTGCAAGATAGAGTCAGAAAAATAGCAGGGGCTAGGGCAAGTTAGTCAAGGTGAGCCAGCTTTTTAACAGGATCCCCAGGTGATGTGGACGTGTGCTTTTGCACACATTTGAGAACAACTGGGGGAATGGAGAAGAGAAGACTAACTCCATTTAAGGTTAGTCTTGAAAAGTACTTTGGAAAACGTGGAGCACACAAAAGTATAAAAAACTACCACAACCACCTGTGTGCCCATCACCCAGCTTCAACACCATGCACTTAATTTTACAAAGGAAATCAAAATCAGTAGCCAGCAACATAGGAGGAAATTTGAGATTTTTTTTTTTGTATGTGGGTGGCTCCCTGGCTGGGAATCGAACCCAGGCCGCAGCACTGACAGCGCCAGCGCCGAAGCCTTAAGCCACTACACCACCAGGGAACTCCAATCTGAGAAATATTATGCCCAGGAAGCATGTCAAAGAGAGAGAGGTCAACAGTAACAAATAAAGGCAAGAGGGTCCTGCAGGTTGTTTTTAGTATACAAGCTGAGTGACGTCATAGCCCTGTGGTCCCATGGGCGCCTCACAGTGAACATGGAGGTTAAGGTGCTGGCGTCACCCGACAGCTTCCCTACAACCTGCTTCTCCTCTTCTCTCCTCTGGCAGGACATGGCTTCTGTACGGCATGCAAGCAGGGCTGAGGCTCTGACGTGGTGGATTTGGGGAGTTTATATGGGAGGGATCCTGGGAGCAGGGAGAGTCTGGGGGAAGGAGCCAGAGCCACAAAGAGTGTGTTAACGAGCCGGTTACCACGGTGGGCAAATGCGCTCAATCTGGCTGGCGCCCCTGAGGTCCTGGGTAGAAGTATCTCAAATTGTCCCTCCAAGAGCAGGAGGCTAGGGCATCGATTCAAAGGCCTCTCGTCTCCATTTCTGCAAGGTTGTGCTGGGAACATTAACCCCCCTGATTTCTGGGCTGCCCTGCATGCTGGCTGAGGGAGTTCCCCAGGCGTCATCTGGCAGGAAGCCAGAGATGTGGTGGCCACTGGAGGAATGCTATTTGTGTGTGGGGGACAGTCTGCTGCAGCTGCAGTGGAATCTGAGGTGGGCTGAAGGCACATACTGCAGAGCCCCTAAAGTTGTCTGCTGCAAGCTGCCATCACCGGCACGATAGAATCTAAACTCCTCATGGTGACACTGGTATCCTCTATTACCCAAGCCTGAAACATGAGAGTCTTTCTAAGTGCTGCCCAAATCACTCTCTCCCTTTTTGCCTCTGCTGTCACACCCTAAGTTCAGGTGGTTATTTCTTGAGAACCATGATAATGAACTCCCTGCCTTTTATTAAGTATCAGTGACACCAAATGCATGATATAATATGAGAAGTTCAAGGTGCTGTAAGCACAGGGGAGCATATACAGGGTATCTAACTCAGTACTCAGGGCACAGAAAAAGCTTTCAGGAAGAAAGGATATCTAAGCTGAAATCTGAGGATTGAGTAGGAATTAGCCAGGCGGTGGGATCAAAGTGTTTCAAACAGAGAGGAAAGCATGTGTGAAAACTCAGAAAGAGCATGACAAATTTAAGACACTGACGAAAAGGTCAGTTCATTTAAAGTGTGAGGGAGGAAGAAAAGACAGAGATAGATTGAGATAAACAGTGGCCAGATCATACAGGTTCCTGCAAGCTTTATTAACAAGCATTGACATTATTCTAAAGGAAATGGGAAGCCTGAAGAATGTAAAACAGAAGCGTGATGGGATTGAGTCTGAGTTTTAGTTAAGATCACTTGGGCTTAAGTAGAGGGGAAAAAATTAGTGGATTACACAAGATTAGAGGAAGAGAGAGCAGTTGGGGGAAGGTCACCGTTGGCCAGGCAAGAGAGGATGATGTGCTGGACCGGGGCAGGAGCCATTGGGATCGAGAGAAATTGGTGAATTGGGAAGAGATTTAGAGGTAGACTCAGAAGGACATGGAGGTGCCGAGTGAGCAAGGAAGAAGCCTGTGATGGTGCTCAGGTTTCTGGCTTGGCAAATGGGGGTGCATCAGCTAGGATGGGTTATGTTATGCTGCAGCAACCACCAGACTCCGAATCTCAGTGGCTTAATACAACAAAGGTTTATTTCTCATTCTTGTTCTAGATCTATCACAGATTGTTAGGAGAGTTTCTTGCCTTAAGAACCAGTGTGACAGAGGCTGCATCTCTGTACGTGCTTCCATAATCACCTGAGGAAGGACAAGGGGATGCAGCACATCCTTTAAATTAGCACCTAGTGTTCTTTAGCCAAAACAAGTTTCATGACCTTCCCTCATTTCAAGGGGGCAGGAAAGTGCAGTCCTACCATGTGACCCATGGGGGAACTGAAGATGTTAGGTAAACAGCACTACCACTGATGGAAAAATGATAATACCATTCTCAGAGATGGAGCAATGGGTAGGACCAAACCTGGGATCTTATACCCCTCCAACACACCCACTACTCTGTAGCCAGAATCCTTGTTCTGACACAAAAGTCTCATGGCATTCCTTTGTTAAATTATCTTTAGGAGCTCCCTGTTGCCTACCTGATAACTTCGTAAATTCGTACCTGTCCAGCTCCATCTGCTGGCACTCCCCTCCCTCCCAGCCACGCTCTCCCCCTTTATTCCCCAGTAGGACTTGGGTGCCCTGAATATGCCAGGCTTTCTCAGCCTCCACGCCCTCATACATGGCTTTTACTCTGCCCGAAATGACCTCCTTCATCCTTTGCCTCCTTCTCTATCCGGAAAGCACCTGCCCTCCTTCCAGAAGCCTTTCTAAGTGTCTCTAGGTGGACTAAAGTGCACCTTCTTTTATTCCCCCTGGTTAATGTTATCCCCATCTCTGTTATAGTCCTAACCTCATTTTGGTAACACCAGGTAGGTAGGGGTCTGTTTCCCTTCCCATTTGGTTATCAAGTCCTTGTTGTTTGCCTACCCAGGAGCCATTTCCTACCTCCTTGCACAGAACATGGTTTCCCCTTAGAGGATTTCACCCATCCCAGCCATGGGATTTGGGTGGGATGAACTCTCACCTCCAACTATCCCTAAGCTAATTAGCACACTTTCCACAGTGGCTGGTTCAGGGAGGAGCACTTGACTCATTTCAAATGAATGAGAGGATATGAGTCTCAGGACTTGTAAAGTAGTTACTATATGAAGACGAGTCTAAAATTGCTGTATCTACTTTATGACTATAATAGGAGAACCTGGAGCTGCTGAAAGGCCACCGTATGAAACATGATGATGAAGCCACCATGAAAGGCTGAGTGGGAGAGGTGGGAAACTGAGTCCCTGATGACATCATATGAACTCTTGGATCAAGCCTCGCTCAAAGCCAGCTCTTCCTCTGGACTTTAGAGTAATGTAAGCCAATAAATTCTCTTTATTGCAACTTGCTCTTTAAGCAAGTTGAGTTGGAGTTTTGTTTATTTCAACCTAAAGAATCCTAACCACTATGAAAATTAGTTCCCTTAGAGGGGGCGGGGAAGGGGTTTCAGCAACCAGGCCCCCAGAATGGGACTGATTCAAACAAGGAGGTAAGAGGAAGGGCTGTAAGAACCCCTGTATCCTGGGTTGAGAAATAGGCAATCTAATACAGCTAGCTACACAGTTTCCTATTGTGTCTTGGATACAGATCACATGCCTATTGTGGCTGTAGCAGTATGTTATTTAGTAGATATTTAAAGATTGGATTGGGTTGGCTCCTTCTTGTTGCTGTTGGTAAGGTACTACTATAAAAATTACACTTACATTCAAACTAGCCTACCCAAAGACAGCAAAGGAAGAAAATACAGCTTCGCTAAGATAAGCCCTTTTCGACTATGATGAAAAATGACTGAGGTTCTAGCAACTGCCAAGACTAGAAAATCCTGTAAACTTTGCCCCAAGGTATCAGTATAAGCAGAAGCAGGGATGGGGGGAATACATTGCATGAGTTAAGACAGTTGTGGATGCAGACTGCTCCTTAGCCCTTTCCTAAGCACATCCTGGTTTTTACTCCTTCTGTGAAAAAGGGAACCATCAATCCCATTAGAAGTGTAAGTGGGATATAAACTACTGGGAATGACCAGACTTGGGATGGCTCTCCAGTTATTTTAAGAGATAGTTCAAGATTAAACGTAAGGCTGAGTGTTTGGAGGAGCATTAAAGCCTGTTGCTTAGGGAAAGGAATGCCCATTCCAGACTCCAGACCCAACGACTCATCTCAGTGAGGTCTCCTGATTTGTATACTAGCTCCTAGAGTCCACCAGAAACCAACAGGCTGGAAGCCCACCGAAGGAGTTATAGTGCCAAAGAAACTCTAAGCCCCGATGACAATGGTCAGAGACTGTTCAACTCCTAACATAATTCTTAGGTCCTCAAACACAGTGGATCAGCCTTCATAGGGATACATTAAGGCAGTAATTTGTACACTTCTGTAAACAAACAAAGTTTATTAAAAGTATCAATGCTGGGGCTTCATACCCAAAGACTAGGATTCCTTCTCTCTGGGATTGGCCTGGGAATCTGCATGATTAATGAATGTCCCTGGTGATTCACATGCAGGTGTTAAGGAATCCCATTTTGGGAGACATTGGACTTAGGGAAATTATTAAATTTCTTAAGGACTGGCAGCTGGATCTCTTTTGTTCTCGTAGTATCTAACACTGCCTAGGACACAGAACAGGAGCTTGGCAGAGCCTTGTCTACTGGAGCTGAAAAGCATGGGGTTCCAGAATCAAGGAGGATTTGGGAAGTATGCAGACTGTGATTACAGAGACTGACCTTCCCTGAGTCCCTGCTGCCTTGCTCCTTGATTCTGCTTGATCCTACGTTGCACCTACTGGGGCAGCCTTACCCAGGCACTGAGCGGGCAATGAGATATGCCTGGGATCCACACTCAGTGCCCCTTTAACAGCCAGAGAGTTCTGGACATGTCTGTAGGGGTGAGGAATGCGCTAAACATTGGAGAGAGTGTTTACTAGGTTTCTCCTTGTTTGTTTTCTTCCTTCCACCACACCTCAGGACGGAAAGTGTTTGGAGAGCCTTAGTGAAGCAGTTACACTTTTATGGCACCTTGTGTGACTCATGTGTCTCAGCTCTCCACACCCTTCATCAAAGGTCTTGGAATTGTCAAGGTCAGGATATTTAAAACCACATTCTTGACAGTGCCCTGGACACTGCCAGCTCAGCTCTCAGCTCTGCTCAGCTCAGGAAGAGGAAGTGCCCAGAGGACAGCTGTCAGTATTAGTGCTCACTGTTCATGGCAAGTTCAACAGCACATACCAGTTATGGGTATTGCCATATTGTTGTTTAATTCTGGATGGTGATCAAACAGTCATAAATTTTTGTTTATGCATTCTCCTGAACATTTAATTCACCACCTACTGAATGGCAGACACCAGGGAGGAACTAAAGATGTGTAGACCCTAAATGAGTTTCTAGACTAGGAAGAAACGTAGTGAACCTGCGGAGAGACTCATGAACAATAATCACATTCACAGGTAGGGGATTATAAGCTCACTATGGAAGGGCATCCAACTTGGAGTGGTAGAGGTGATGTGGGGCATGTAGGGAAATCTGGAAGCAGGGGTTTTGGGTGAATATATAAACTTAAGTAGATGTTAGCCAGGCCAAATTCAGTTTCTGGCCAAGATGAAATAATAGGGATGGAATTTACCCTGCCACATGCAGCAATAAAAATATTGTACAAAATACGGGATGGTTTTGGACATCAGACAGCACAGGACAGTGCTTCTTAAGAGAGGAAAAGCAAATGAGATAAGCCCCATTACTGCTTCAGTGTACGACCTTAAGAGAGTTTCCAGGCTGCAGCACAAAACCCAGGTGGAGTCCAACAGTCTCTCTGAGTTTAGGAGATGGAGCAGGGAGTCCAGGGAGGCCAAGGCAGGTAGAGTTTTTAGGGTAGAGTACCAGAGAGGAGTGAGATGTGGAGAGAGGAAGGAGGGAAAGAAAGAGAGAGAGAGAGAGAGAGAGAGAGAGAGAGAGAGCCAGAAATCTGCAGAGGGTTTCCTCGAGTCTTTAGCTGAGTACTGGTCAGATGGGAAACTACCTGAGTCCAGGGAAACAGCGACACAAAGGAGCAGTAGAAACAATCCCCGGAATTCACACAAGGCAAGGAATAGTTTATGTCCCCACTAGCCAGAATGGCAAACCTCATATAGTGCAAGCCATCATATAGAGTATTCAGAAGGGGACCTCAGTAGTGGGGCAAAATTAGCTCTAAACTAATAGATATTCTGGTCCCATCTAACAAAGTTTAAAAGCAAGCCTCAAAAGGATGAAACTCTGTCCAAGTAACTTAAGTGTGTCCCAGAACAAAGCTCAAAAGTATTTATAGGAATACAAAAGTATCCTGTGCCAAACAAGGTAAAATTCACAATGTCTGCCATTCAGTCCAAAACCACAAGGCAGGCAAATAATCAGGAAAATATGACCCATACAAGGAAAACAGAGAGCCAGAGAGTTCTGGACATATCTGTGGGGGTGAGGAATGGGAGCAGACCCAGAAACGACACAGATGTTAGAACAAGGACAACAGTAGACAAAGACATGAAACCAGTTATCATATATTCAAGAAAGTGAAAGAAAGATTAAGCACATTAAGGAAAGGCATGGAAGATATAAAAAGAGATCCAAGTCAAACTTATGGAGAGGAAAACTATCATATAAAATATAAAAACCAACCAACCAACCAAACACTAGATGGAATTAATATAAGATTAGACACTGAAGAAGAAAACACTAGTGAACTTGAAGATATAGTCATAGAAACTATCCAAAATGAAACACAGAGACAAAAGATCAAGGAAAGAAAACAAGAATAGCGCATCATTGATCTGTGAGAAAACTTCTAGAGGCCTAATACATGTGTAATCGTAGTCCCAGACAAAGTGGGAGGGAAGAAAATACGATTGAAGAAATAATGGCCAAATATATTCCGAATTTGATGAACATTAAACATCCATGGGTCCAAGAAACCCAATAACACCTAGCACAAGAAACTGAAGTACACCTAGGTACATCACAATCAAATTGCTTAAAACCAGTGCTAATAGAACAACTTAAAAGCAGGCAGAGGGAAAAAAAGACAGCACATTTAAAGAAACAAAGAATGACAGCAGAATTCTTTTGGACTACAATGAAAGCCAGAAGTCAATGGAACAGCATCTGTAAGGTACTGAAAGAAAACATTGTCACTCAAGAATTCTATGTCCTACAAAAATATTTTTCAAAAATTAAGATGAAATAAAAAATTTTCAGACAAAATGTGAAAGAATTCATCCCAAGAAAACTGCAAAAGTTTGCAGAACTTGACAAAAGATCTTCAAACAGAAGAAAAATTATAGTAGATATTATAGAAGTCTGGATCTATACAAGTGAATTAAAAGCACTAGAAACAAGGCATTCCGTCTAATAAGTGAAGAAGGAATGATATAATTAGGATATCACAATTTTGAAACCTCTAATGAATTCATGGATCTAGGCAATGCTGCGCAACAGCTGACAATATGACAAAAAGAGAAGTAACCCATATTATATACACTGATAGAGGTGTACTTCACCACCTATGTGAAGTAATCTTGCCAAAAAAACAAAAACAAAAGAAAACAAAACAAACAAAAACCGGAAACAAAACAGATAATTATCAAACCTGAATCTGGCCTCCAGTGCTAACTACCAATTTACAAGATAATGTAAGGGACAGAGAAATGGCATCACTGTGTTTCAATTTTAAAAAAATTCCAGGTGGGAAATTCTGTAGAATGAACAACCAGACTTTTTTTTAACCAAAAAAAAAAAAAAAAAAAAAGCAATGAGAGATGTTGAGATACTCACATTAACATGGAGCGGAGACTACCATCTGTGAGAGACTTAGGAGACATATCAATTAATCACAATGTATGGATTTTTTTGAGAGTCTTAATTCAAACTCACTAAAAAGGGAAAAATTATAAGACTCTCAGGGAAATGTGAAAACTGCCAAGTTAAAGACTTATTGGAGAGCAAGGAGTTACCCACGCCAAGGGGAGAAAGATCACTCCAGGGGTGGGATGGCATAGGAAAGGCGTGCCATCTTAGCGAGGGGGCCAGGTTTGGGGGTTACAGGAGAGGCTCCTCTTACCTTTGCCTCTGGGCTCGGGCTGGCTATGGTGCTCTGGCTTCTGAGAAGTGAAAATCCAGAATATTGACCTGGAGACAATTCTGTAGACCTCTTTGGCCTCCCTGGGTGTGGGGGCCACCTTGTGTGGAGGAAGTCTTGTTGAGGGCTTTTAAGGCCACTCTCAGCAACAGAGGACATGGACCAGGAGGCCTGGGAGCTTTGAGCACTTTAACCTCATCCCACCCTCCCAGCTCTTCCTCGGGGTAGAAGACGAGGAGGGAGGAATGACCTAGCTTGGAGCAGAGAAGAGACGAGAGGGAAGGAGAGGCAGAGAAAAAGAGGGGTAGAAGCGGGAAGAAAGCAGGAGAGGCTGAAATTAGAGGTCAGTATGCACTCAGTGGCTTCAAAGTGCCAATTGACTTCTGGCCTCTAAACATTAGGTAAGATGCTACCTTTGTGCTACCTGCACCTCGGTTCAGGGGCAAAGCTGTGTGTAAGGAGGGATGAAGGGGGCGATCAGGCCACAGAGATTAAGGAGTTTGCTCAGGTCAACAGGCAAGTGGAGATAATGAAACGGCTGACGGACAAGCCAGGGGAGGCGATCATTTCTCCGTATCACTCGGTGTTGATCGTGTATGCCATGGTGTCTGTCCTGTGGTTCCATGCTGCACCAAGTGCCCAGTGAGAAATAGTAAGAATCCTGTCAGCTAACATTATTGAGTGCTCACTGTGCCAGGCCCTATTCTGAGTGTTTTACCTGTTAATTCACTTTATCTTCTCAACAACGCTTTGAGGAAGGTAGTGTTATTAAACCCATCTAATAGATGAGATAACTGAGCCTAGGGAGGCTAAGTAACTTATTTAAGGTCACACCAATTTGGCCCCGTTGTAACTGAACCTAGGAAAAGTCTGGTTCCAGAGCTTATGCTCTTCACCTACCCCAAACATCAGTGGTTACGTGGGTCCAGCCGGGTGACCTATGCCCACTATCCTGACAGAGCTCTGTACAGACAGACTCCTCCTTCCCCCTCAGAGCAGCTGGGGCCCAGGGCTGGGACGGAGGCTTGGAAAAGACCTTGCAGTCGCACTGGAAAAGCAACCCCGTAAGTGAAAGGCTGTGAGGGCCCCAAGGCTGGGAAGAGTTTGCCAGGAACAACAGTGTGCCTGCCCTAAACTGTTCTCAGCTGCATAGCCTGAATGCAAAGCTGCTTATCCACGATTCTTATCAGCTCTCCGAGAGAGAACTCCGAATCGCCAGCATTCCAATCCTAGGAAAGTATGAAGGAACTGGGGAAGGGGGTGTCCAAGAGCACTCCACCAGAGAGGGCGCAGGGAGGCCTGGTTCCCGGTGGGCAGCTCGGTCCCCTCCTCAGGTTCTGGCAGAACACCCTTGCACAATTTAGCCTGAAATAGCATAAGAACTTCTTTCCCATTTTTTTTTCCAGGCTTTTGGATGAAATTATATTTCACAAATGACTCATTATTATATTTATAGCTTCTCTCCAAATGATTCAAATTGTGGTTTGTCGCCTCCCTGTCTCTCAACTCCCCCCAGCTCGACAGGAGGAAGTGCCGTGTACTGTGTGGCCAGGTGTGGCTGCTGACAGTGGCTTTGCCCTCCGTGTAATTGCGTTTGCCTAAGCCCTGACAAGCACCCAGGCACATTTAGTCATGTGCAGCCTTTGTTCCAGCATGTTGTTGGAAGACAGTATCCGACATTAGCTCGGCTTGGAATCTGCTCCTGTAGGAAGTGCATGTGTGTGGTGGGGGGAGTGGGGAGAGGGTGGGTAGCAGGAGGGGGAGGCCCCGTGGGGGTGGGGGAGGCTGTGACAGAGGGTGCCTTTGTGAGGGCAAAGGCTGAAGGAGCCAGAGCTGCAGTTCTCAGAGCTCCCTGTGAGGAGGCTGGGGGCAGGCCAGGGCCGGTGAGGGCCCCAGGGCGGGCTGTACTCCGCCCCAGCCCGCCCCCAGCCCGCCCCCCAGCCTCTGTTGAGCAGTTGAGAGGGCAGCTGGTGGAGGAGGCGGTGGCTCAGACACTCCAGGCTGCGCTAGTGTCTGGCTGTTGATGCTTCATCATGTCTTGTGAGGAACCACTCTGACTCTTTCAGGAATGGGGGTGCTCATGAGTTCCCTCCCTTTCCTGGGAGCTCCCAGCCAGAATGACTGCTCAGCTCCCCAACCCCTACCCTTCCCGACCAAACGGGCTCCTCCCTCCTCCCTGGGCTCCCTGGAAGGTGTGGTCAGGTTAGCCTGAGCCAGTTTGTTTTCAAACAGGCCACCTTCGAGAGGAGGCCGAGATGAGGCCCCATTTGCAGTAAAAGTTTATTCTACCAGGTGTCCATGGGATCAAAGTTCCCTTGGCCTGCCCTGCCTGAGTACTAAGAAAAGTTAAAAGCCCTCGAAATGAGAAAGAAGGACATTTTGGAACTCATAGTGACATTCTCAAAGCCGCGTAACAATCCTCTGGCGCTAGGGGTCTTTGGACCTTGGGTGTGGTGACACGCAGACGCCTTTGGCTGGCTGTGGAGTGAGGGCTCTGGGGCTCGCGGCAAGGACAGGCCATCGGGAGCTCCCTGGGGCCCAGTGGGGGGAGGGGAAACAGGCCCCCCCAAAGGGAGCTGTCTTCTGAGGAAATCTGTGATACTCCTTCCTGTGCTTTGAGGAAAGAATCTGCTCTTGATTTGGCAACTGAGGTGCAGGGGCTGCGTGGGAGGCTGGACTGGACGAGGTGGGGAGCCTCAAGTTCTGTGGGCCAAACCTTGGGCTCTAGTAATGTCCCCAAATCGCCCGCCTGGGTTCCTTCAGGTCTGCTTCCATTTTTGGTTCTTGGCACCGCCTACGTGAGTGGGAAGGGGACTCGCGAGGAGGTGGTGTGGGAATGGGTGTGGATGAGCATAACGTAATTCTTGGTGAAATCAGTATGAAGCCTTAACCAGATGACTTCCATCTGGGCTGAGCCGGGGCCCTGTGAGGTGCTCGGAGCTGTGGCTAGGCCGGAGACTTGGAGTCCTAGGACCGCTCCCTTCAGGGCGTTCCATGGAGGTGGGGAGAGGCTGTAGACAAGTCTCTCCTCGAAGGGCAGGGAAGGGGAGGCTCACAGTTGAACCAAGCAGGGTCGTGGTGAGGTAGGAGTGGCGAAAGGGATGAAGGGGAAGGGCCAGGCGAGGACTTACATGGGCCATGGGTGCCCTGAACTTCCTCCTTAGGCCCGAGGGCAGGAGACTCTCGTTGGAGGGGCCCGCTGCCATCAGTCCTGTGAAAGAAGAGCCAGAGCCGGTGGGTTCTAACAGCAGCACAACCAGCTGGTGGTCAGACTGAGGGGCAGCCAACCCAGCCAACGGAAGCCATCTTTGGGCACCTTTATGGGGTTTGTGGTCCTATAGCCACCCTTCTTGGCCTGGCACCTATTCACCAGTCTTTCAACAGTCATTAGAGTGCTTTGAACATTATTAAAAGGAGCCACTTTTTTTTTTTTTTTTTTTTTTTTTTTTTTTTTTTTTTTTTTTTTTTTTTGCTTTTTGGTATGTGGGTAGCTCCCTGACTGGGAATCGAACCCAGGCCGCAGCGCTGACAGTGCCAGTGCTAAAGCCTTAAGCCGCTACACCACCAGGGAACTCCAAAAGGAGCCACTTTTGCACGTGCTCTTTGGATACAACGCCTTCCCACGCTCCCTCCCCCACCCGTGCTCCTATTCCCAAGCCTGCCCCATGCCTCACTGAGGCACCGCAGCGGGCACCGCTGGATCCTGGCTCTGACTCAGAGCAGATCACAGGCAGACCCAAGGGTCTCCACAAAATACAAAACGCGGTTTTCATGGTGGAGACCCACTGTGAAGGGCTTTGCCTCCTTCTACCTTGGACGAGGATGATGATGAGTGAAGAGCAAAGGATTATGTTTTGGGTTGTATTTACTGAGTTATTTGTTGTCTCCCACCTTATTTGCTGGTGGCAACTTCTTTCTTATGTTTGAGATGTTTTTAGTTTGACTACGTGAAACAGGATATGATGAAACCGGCCGGCACGTGCCTTGCAGAGTGTGTTCACATCCTTTCTCTCCCGCAGGGCTAACTATTGTCTTCTCTATTTTCTTTATAAGGATGTTGAGATAAAAAGATAAAATAACTTGCCCAAGAGTGCACAGTTAGTTAATGACTGAACTAGGTTTAGATCCAAGGTCTGAAGGCTCTTGCTTCAGGAGATTCCCTGTGGTTCTGTTTTCAGGCCCAAAGGGAGCGTGTGCCTGTGCACGGGGGCCAGTCCGCAGAGAGTTTGCCGGCAGGTGCCGGAGCTCTCCCTTAGCTCAGGGACTCCGAGCCAGGGGTCGACATTGCTGCTGTGATCCAAGGTGGATGAGGGAAAAGCCCTATTTGTTGAGTTCATTGCAAGTGTCTCAGGATCAGAGTGAATGTTGCTGACATGACTTTTGTCATGTCACAAAACTGACCATTTTGACCATTTTTCAGGTACAGTTCTGCAGCACGAAGTACATTCACACTGTTGCACAACCATCATTGCCAGCCATCTTCAAAAAGGTTCTCATCTTCCCAAACCGAAACTCCACACCCACCGAACGCTAACGCCCCATTCCCACCTCTCCCAGCCCCTGGCCACCACCACTGTGCTCTCTGTCTCAGAATTTGCTGCTCTTAAGGACCTCGTGCAGGTGGAGTCATACAGCCTTGGTCCTCTCATGTGGAACTCATGCTGGCTTATTTTTAATTGCAACTACAACAGGGATGCAGATTAGCCGTGATCCATGCCCATGAGGAGTAAAAATAAAGTGAGAACAGGAGTGATCTGAGGTGGCCTTCTTGACTGTCAGGGGAACCAGATGACAGGGTATGGTGGGGGGTGGCTAGGAAGATGACGTTACCTAGAAAACAGAACACCAGGCTTCATCCTTCTAGGCCGAGGCACATCCCCCTGGAGGTAAATGCCTGGTTGGAGGTGACACGGTGAGGGACCCTGATGGGGAAGCCACTCTGTGAAAACCGTGTGGCCCTCTGGGCATGCTGAGGGCAAACCAAATTGTTCTGCTGGAGAAATCCACAGGAACTTGGAGTTTGGGTAGAAGGATTTGGGGGAGAAGGGAGAGGCTGGAGAAGACAGTCTAAGTTGGAATTTAGGGAATAGTGAGAAATTCTCTGAGGTGGGGAATGGTTGATGAATGTTTATGGAAGTCCTGTCTATGACTTGCTGTGATCCGCCCCTCTCCCCCCACTACCTGAAGCAGAGTAGAATCTGCTGCTGACCCTGGAAGCCTTGTGTGAGTTGGAGGGGGAATGCAGAAACAAGAGAGGCCAGGTCAGCAGCTGCAGGAGGTGAGGTGCAGAGGGAGGGAGAGGTGGAAAAACCGGAAGTCAGAGCCAGAGGTCACAGAGGAAGCGCACACCCTCTGAGAATCCTGGGCACGCAGCTGGTGGTAGCTGCAGAACTGCAATGGGGTTCCCACGGTTGATACAATGGGACTTGAGTCATTTTCTTGAATATTAGGTGGCAGGGATTCCAGGTGGGCAGCCTGAAGGAAGGAGTGGACATGGATCTTCTCTTCTTAGAGACTTTACAGCAAAATCTAGACAGGGCACAGCCTGGGTGACTTAGGAAGCAGAGGTGCTCTGAGGTCCCCTCAGCTCCGCTCTGCCTCCAGGATCGCCAGAGTCATGGGAAAAGTACTGTTTTTTGGGGAGGTGTAGATGAAGCTAGAATGAAGCCAAGTCCAGAACATGTCTTGAGTTTTCAAAACACAATTCTCTTCAAAATTGTCTCCAAGCAGAGATGTGGGGCTGTGACTGTCTCTCCTGGAGAGAGATGTTTTTTGGAACGTTTATACACAGCAGGAGCCCAATCAGGACGTCCAGCTGCTCCCACCCAGAGACCCCAGAGGAGCCTGGCACGGAAAGCGAGTTTTGTGTTTCTGGGAACTTGGAGAGTCCCTGATCAGGTCTTGGGCTGAGTGAGGGCTGAGGATGGAGCCCTGCCTGGAATTACTGATGCATCCTGAGATCTTGGGATCAGCCTGCCCGAGGGCCCTGAGGCCAACTGAGGACACTTCCCTCCTGACCTCTCTGTCCTTGGCCCAGAGAACCAAAGCTTGGGGCTTGTCTGCCTGGCCCCCATTTTTGTCCCTGTGTCAGTTGGGTCCTGGGGAAAGGGCCTGAATTGGCTCATACTCAATGAGGTTTGCCAAATGTTTTCGTTGCCACCAAAAGCTTGTAAAATGGCGAGCAGAATGTCGTGGGGCCTGGGCTGGCTCAAAGACAGGCAGTTGAGAAGTTTCAGGAGTTCCCTGCTTATTGGGAGGAAGAAATGTCCCTGCAGAATCCCAGGCGAGCCTGCACCGGGGTGGGGACAGCTTTCCCTCTGGCGGCCCCTCTGCTCTGGGGGAGCTGTGTGTTCCCTCCTGCTCCGCAGCTTAGGAAAGACCGGAGGCCCCTTCAGGGAAAGGAGAAAGAGGGAAGCAGGCCTGAACAGCACTGCAGTGAAAGCCAGATTCTGAGTTTCAGCTGTGGACCCAGACAAATGCACAAATGCATTTTCTACTCAGTTATGAGAATGTGGAATGTTCTAAAATGTTGTTTAGGGGAACTACAGAGCTCAGAGCTTTGGAGCTAGAAGGATCTTAAAGACCAACTATTACAGCCCCCTCATTTTGCTGGAAGGCTAATTTGAAACAGAATGGAATTTGGCAGGGGCTAGGATGCCTTTTTTCTTCTGAGGCCCCATTTCCTAAAAGAGACAGTGTCTGAGATGAACTGGTTTCACTCATTCACTCATTGCCCTCCTTGGTTCATAACAAAAAACAAAAAGCAAAAAACCTTAGCAGTCCTGCTCTGGCTTCTTTGAAAGTAACAGTTTGTGGCTTCCAGGGTGTTTTCAGTTTGGAGCCATAATTTCTGTTTATTCCTTTAAAATGTTCGTTCACCACAGGCTTATTGCCAGGTCTCCCTCTGCATGTTATCAGGCTGTGCTTGGGAATGGCCAAGGGAGACCAGCAGCAGAACTCAGGAAAAGACTGGAATAAGGTAGGGGCTGGTGTGGCCTAGGAGGGTGGGAAGGTGGCGGTTTACTGGCCTGCAGGTAAGGGAGGATGTCTGGGCACCCCCAACGCAGAACCTTACAGCCACAGAAGAGACCTTGTGGAGGGTCTGGGCAGCGCTGAGGGGCTCAGGCCCCCTGAGGGAACAAAGAGCTGCCATAGGAAGATGGCACCTGGGTTCATCAGGGAGGACTCTGTTATGCACAGGCCGTTGGCCCAGGAAGCTCGGGTAGGAGGAGATCTGGATGGAGGCAGGCAGATCAGAAAAAGAGCGAAGACAGAGAGAAGTGGCACTGAGTTGCCTGCATTAAATTATCAATTTGGGGAGGGGCCTAGGAGGCTGCCAAGTTTGATCTCATTTTCTGGACAGGACTTTGGGTGACTTCTTATACTCACCTCCCAATCACCAGAGAGTTACGCCTTCTGATAGAAGACACGTGAGACACACACAGCTGGAATTGGGGGCAGCACATACTGGGTGGGGGCTAAGGAGGGACATCATGTGCTGGTGGAGAAAAGGAAAGTCTTTTACAGGCTCCAAGCAGGAAGTCAGGGCTCAGGGCGAGGGCGGTGTGGTGTGTCTGTCTTGTTCCCATCGTGTCCCCAGTGCCCAGCTCAGGGCCAGGCTCACAAAAGCTACCCACTAAACAACTGAATGAATGAAGTTGGCATCTGAATGCATGCAGTGCTATTCCCTCAAATCCCTATGTTAACGTATCTTTTTCTCCATTAGGATTTAATTGAGAATATTTGCCTAACTTTCCCTTTCAGGAAGGACTGTCTTATCATTGGTGTGACGGAGGGCACTGAGGCATGTTCTGTGAACTATTTCAGCATAAAGACCCTCCATCTGGTGGGGAGGAGGACTGGAGGAGGATCAGAGTAACATCCCAGGGCCCAGCTGGCTCTGGGATGCAGAGGGTGGACTGAAATCCGCCAAGCTCTGCTGGCCATGGCGGAGATCACAGCAAGATGGTGTCTTGGCAACTTTGTTCATTGCATCATGTTTTTCCTACATGTGACAGCACTGGGTTTATGCCTCATCCTCAGCAGAAGACCAATGGGGCAAAATAAAATGGAATTTCAATCTTATCCCTGACAAGGTTTAACCCCTGGAACTGGTTATTCTGAGGAGCTGAGGGTTTCCTTCCTTGGACCATGTCTGAGCCCATCAGTGTGGTGTACAGAAAGGACACGGCCCTGAGAGATCTGACCTCAGCCGTCCCTGAGAAAGCCCTTCACCTCCTCCTGGGCTTGGTTCTGGAAGTGATGGTCAGTCCTCTCCCATTGTAAGCACTTCCTGGAAGGGTCTGGTGTAGCTATTCCTACAGAGACAAGGGATGGCTGAGATGACCTCTTCAGGTCTTGACCACTCTACAGTTCCTGCATCTCAGGAGGATCTGTGCATTTCCTTTCCTCAGAAGCCGTCAACGTTAACTCCCTCTGGCCGTGGGCTCCTTGTAGCTACTCCTCCCTCTGCTATTTAAACTGTCTGGGTTGGTTTTTAGGGCCTCAGAATCATGTATTTATTTTCCTAGGTTCTGTCTGAAAAGGCCACGTTGGTTTTTTCCCCCTGAAATCTAGCTGCTCTGGGCTAAACACTATGGCCTCTCGGCTGTAGAAATGGCTGGTTTTCATCATGCCCTTTTCCTACCAGATTATTTCTTAAACTGCTCCCCCACTGCTAGGTGTGTGGAGGGAGGGGGACACAGAAGCCAGTCTGCGGGGGTGGGGGTGGGGGGGCTGGCTGGCTTTTCTTTCTCGGTGAGAAGCTGGGGGAAAGCCTCAGTTTCTCCACGTCAAGGTTTCTCATAAAGGGGCAGTCCGACTCGGCCTGAGTGCGGGATGCTCCAGCAGCGTGTGCGGTGGCAGCGGCGACCCTGGGCTTGGTGCCGCCCCGAGGACAGCGGGCCGCGGGGCGGGGCGGGGCGGGCGGGCCGAGGCGCCTCCTGCTCTCCCAAACGGACCCCGCTGCCCGAGTGCTGGGGAACAAACTTGCTGGGGCCACCGGGAAGCGCCTCAGGAGCCTCGCCTCGGAGGGAGGCCCGTCGGTCCCGCCGCGCCCGGCTCGTGGGGCTCCCGAGCTGGGTGAATGCAGGCCCCGGGCGCCCCCACCCGGCCCGCCCCGCCCCCGGCCCGCCGGCCCGGGGCCCCTCCGGGAAGGGCTGGAGGCGACGCGGGGAGGGGGCCAGAGGAGGAGGGAGCGTTCCTGCAAATCACATGATTTTCCCGCTTATATAAATCACAGCTTGTTTTTCTCCACCGGCTGCAGACTTAAAGGTGCAGTGTCTGCTTTCTCTCCCGAGGGCGGGGGCGGGCCCGGGGTGCCTCTGACGGCCTCGGAGCTGGGCTGGAGGGGGCTTCACCGAGGAAGGTGTCAGGGTTCAGGCTTTAAGGGGCCCCCGCCCCGCACACGCGGATGGTTTCTCTTAGCTGGGGACCAGGGAAGGGCATGGAAATTCGATCTCCAGGGAACAGGCAGAGCGGGTTGGCGATGTCCACCACAGAGCTCTGTGGAGACAGGCTGCCCCTGCTAGCCGCTGGTGCCCGGGAGGCGTCCGGGGCACCCTGAGCTGAGGGGTCAGGATGCAGTTGGAGATGTGTGGTGGCCAGAATCAGGCGCCCACGGCTGATGCTTACGATTCTGACCAGCCCCACCTATTTGTTTGAGGCCAACGTATGTGGAAGAGAAAGAAAATCTCCCCATGTATTAAGCACCTACTATCTACCTATTATGCACTGTAGGGAGACACCACGACCTGTTAGACAGCCTTCACCTTCAAGTGGTTTATACTGTTTGGGGCGATGAGATCCAAGCTCGGGAAAGATTAAACAGCACTAGTGTGTTTCAATGCCTGGTCCAGGCTAAATGGGAGTTACAAGGCAGTGCCTAATTCCTGGCCCACGAACGGTACAGATAATGCGTCCTGCAGGCTTTGCAGGGAGGGCTCTGGAGGCCTTGACGGAAAGGTGACGGGAGGAAGAAGGGGGACATCCTGTAGGGGGTTGGGGTTGGGAGGGAGGAAAGGAGCATGGTGTTGGGGATGAGTACTGTACAGTGAGCAACACTTTTGCTAAACTGAGGAACTGGGGAGTGGAGGAGTGGGGCGGGAGGCTGGAAAGCCACGGGCCAGATGCAGGCAGCCTAGTGCAGGAGTGGGTGTGGAGTTGGCCTGGGGAGGGGCCGTGTGTGACCCCGAGAAGGCTCAGGGCAGGTAGGTGGTGTGACGAATCTGGGAGCAGGGCACAGCATAAACGGGACGCACCGAGGAAACCAGCCGGAGGCTTCTGCAGGAACCAGGCAGACATACTGTTCTAGCATATTCCGAGGAAAAGTGGAAATGAAAAGTGAGAGGTAAGAGATACTTGGATGGAGTGATTGTGTATATAGGGAGGGGAGAAATGACCAGAGGTGGTGGTGATTTTGAATCTGGGATGCAGGGGAGAAGATGGCTGCACTGCCGTCTGTGGGGGTCGGGTGCAAGGTGAGGCGAGGAGCTCCTTTTAGAGATACTGTGTAAGGACAGTGGGATCTTAACTGGGAACTGTCTAGGGGGCTGGAAACCAGGACAGAGGGCCTGCACAGAGGCAAAAATGCAAGGGACGAAAGAGATACCCCAGATTTTTTTTTTCTTTTTTGTATGTGGGTAGCTCCCTGACTGGGAATCGAACCCAGGCCGCAGCGCTGACAGCGCCAGCGCCCAAGCCTTAAGCCACTACACCACCAGGGAACTCCCTATACCCCAGATTTTAAAGGGAAACAACAGAAAGGGAGAAAGAGAACTAGGGTCAGGGAACCCCCGCGTAGGGGAGGAGCCGGTGGTAATGCTGTGGAGGCAACGAACACGCACCCTGGAAGCAGCCTGGCTGAGCAGTCCTGCCTGACCTTGGCGAAGCAGTTTATTCCCTCTTAACCTTCGTATTCTGATCTGTAAAATGGGGAGAACAACACTTACATCATAGTCTGTGTGGTTTAAAGGAACTACTTGAAGCTTCTCACAACTGCATGGCGCTTGGCACAGAGCAGGTGTTTAATAAACGTGTCTTTCCTGCTCCCCGCCCACCTCGCCCCTCCCCCACCCCTTCCGTGGCGGGCACTTGTATACACTTTGTCCCTTTTTAAATTGTAACTGAACTGTTGTTGCTGTTATTATTTTTCTACTTCTTACCCGTCCTCCTCCTCCTCTTCATCTCCTTCTAGAAGAAACATAGTTTTGTTTTCATTACTAATATTTGAACCACATATACTCTCCATTATAAAAGAAGGAAATAATAAATTTGTTTCCTAAGTGCCTCTTAGCTGAAGATGGCTATTACCTTACTTGACCCTTCCAGCAGCTCTGCAAGGTTTGGGAGGTATTTTATTTTATTTTATTTTTTTATTTTTATAAATTCATTTTTATTGTTAAGACTTATTGGGGTGACATCTGTTAGCAAGGATCACACAGGTCTCAGGCATACAGTTCTACAGTGCATTGTCAACGTGATGTATAATAAGTTCACCACCTAATGTGAGTTCTCTTTCCATCACCTTATATTTAGCTTCCCCCCTCCTCTCCCACCCGCTCCCCTTTCTCCCCTCCCTAATCCACTCGTCCCCAAATAAACATTAAACTATGTATTGTGTCCATGGGTTATTTGTTTGTTCATTTCTTTTCTCTTTGTTGCTTTCAGTTTTATATTGCGCATATGAGTGAAGGAATACAGTTCTTTGTTTTTTCTGTCTGGCTTATTTCGCTAAGCATGATGATCTGGGAGGTCAGATATTATCAGGCTTTTTTTTTTTTTTTCCTCCCTACAGCTGAATGGAGATGGAAGAATGGTTGTAAAAAGTTCTATGATGTTTGAGAACTACATGTCTATCAGGACGTCTAGTTCAAAGATTTCCAACCTTTACTGTTCAGCCCTTTATTTCTGGAAATAAATTTTATCCAGTAGTAAAAAATATACATATAAGGAACAGAATTCTGGTTTCAGTGAAGTGTGGAGATTCTGAATGTGGATGGCTCAGCTCTGCCTGACTCTAGGTCCCCAGACCAGGGTGGGAGATGGGGCTCTGCTTCTGGGGTAACCCAGCCCCCAGGGCCTCTGCCTGTATCACGCAGCTTCTTTCTCTTCCCTTTCAGCCACAAACTTCCTGACTTCGAAGTTCCAGGCTGGAGCCCAAGAAGGCTTTGCAGACCCCAGGGTGTGCCCAGTGTGTGAGCCAAGCGTTGTCTCTGGTGACGAGGCCAACAGCTCAGCTCTGCCCAGCCCACGTGTCCGCTGCCTGGAGCGGGGCCAGCTGTGCAGGAGCAGCGCTGCTCCCAGGCCGACGGCCAGGTGTGCCTCTCTGAGCCGGCAGGATGGACAGACAGCCACGCCTGATGTCACCAGCGCCCAGACGCCACCCTGGCTGGGTATGTATGCTGGCCCGCCCTGCTAATGTGCTTTGAGTCCTTATTTTCTCTTTGAATGTGTTTCTTGAAAAAGAAACTCTTTGAGGTAAAAAAACACAGTTTATGGTTTTTAGTGATGATCTGAAACAAAGCAAATATTGGTAACGTGCTCTGCAGCTAGTTATATAAAGCTGTGAAAGAGCCACAGATAATTTACTGTAACTGCAGTACTGTTTACTTAGTATTCTGTATAAAGCAGCCTCCTTTGGGATTCATTTCTTTGAGTGGTATCAATTCCCCAAAGAGATCAGCATAAAAAAGTGATTAAAAATTTTCACATGATTTTTGCTTTTAAAATAAAATCTTGGTAAACCAGAATCCTAGTCTGATGCTGTTATTTTTTTTTCACCGATTTATAAGAGGTGGTCAAGAAATTCGTGGAATGAAGAGGAAGAAGGGTAAAAAACACCTATTTATTATTTTTCCTTTTCAATATATTCACCTTTAACTTGAATACACTTTTCAGATCTTTCAATAAATTTATTTATACCCTTGAAAAAAAATTTGGTTTTTTGCCCTCAAAATATGCTGAAATTGTAGCTTTCACCTCTCCATTGTCTATAAATTTCTTCCCTCGAATCTGTTTCTTTGTATTTGGGAACAAATAATAATCAGACAGAATCAGGTCTGGACCTTAGGGCGGGTGGTTTAATACTGGGAGCTGCAGTCGTGAAGAGCAGCCAGCGCAACATGCATGGCTCCTGCGCATGGGCACGTCGTCGTGCAAAAGCACTCCCCTTTGGTCCATTTTCCTCTCCTTTTCTCCTCACAGATTCTTTGAACTGTTTCAGCAGACTGGAATAGTACCCTCCAGTTATGGTGACCCGCTTATCCTTGTGATCGATCCTCAGGATACCCTCCGTACCCCAAAAAACAGTAGCCACGACTTTTCCAGGTCATTGTGACACCTTGAACTTCTTAGGGGATGGCGTGCCCTTTTCAGGCCACTGCATGGACTCCTGCTTTGACTCAGGTTCACAATGATGAACCCAAGTTTCATCTCTAGGGACAATCCGGTTTAAAACTTCATCTTTGTTGTCTCTGCAGAGGTCCAAAACCCATCATGAACACTCAATGTGCTGTTGTCTTTGAAACGGTGTGAGCATTCTCGGTACCCATCTTGCACTGACTTTTGACATCCGTAGATGCTGATGGAGAATATTCAAAATGTTTGTAGGTGATACTCCAACCATTTCTGCAAGCTGCTTTTTATTCAATCTGGCATCTTCCACCACAAGTTTTCAACTTTATTGACAATGTCTGAGGAAGTGGCCTCAACAGGGTGTCCTGGACGGAGGTTGTCTTTAATCAATTCTACCTTGCTTGAAGAGGCTATGGCATTTGTGAACCATGGATTTCCCAGGGTAACGGTCCTTGTAAACTGCTGACATCTCTTCCAAAATGGTTTGAGGTGTTTCCCTGTGTTTTGTGAGTAACTTGATGACAGCACAAAATTCATTTTTATCCGTACTTGGGGTTTTCTTCACGTTTGACATGATTCTGTGGTGATAGCTCAAAGAACACAGATGCAAGTCGGCTCAAATTGGGCACATATACTACTAGGTCACACAAAATGTGTGCATAGTACTCCCACCTCTTTGGATACCTACCTCCCGTTTCTCGAATTTAAGGCAATATGCACTGATGGTAAAAACAAATGCAAATCATTCTGAATGGTGTAAAATGAAAAGGAGAAGTCCCCTCTCATCACCCATTCTCATTCCCCTGAGATGATTGAAGTTAATGGTTTTGTGTGACCCAGAGAATTTTTTGTATATTTGTGTATGTGTGTGTGTGCGTGTGTGTGTGTGTGTGTGTGTGTGTGTTCATCTAATCCAATATTTTTCTACAAATGGTCTAGTCCTGTGATTGTTCTCCCCACTTAAATATGTATATATATATTGACACACAGGTCTATCTTGTTTTTGTAATGATTGTCTAGCTCTGGAGTTGCATTAAATGTTTTATATAATATTCCCATATTTAGCTAGTTTCCAGTTTTGCCCCATATAAACTGCTATAATAAGCATTTTTTGTATATGTTGTTGCATACTTATGCATACGCTAATACATATGTGAGATAAATTCCTGGCAGTGGAATTAGGTAATTGTATATGTATTATATATGAAATTAAAAAAATTTTTCTGTACTACGTAAGAGATAGGAAAAGATAAAGACTAAAAGCAGCTTAAGAAACAACATTGTAACACAGGTAGAGGTTCCCCTCTACAGCCCTGATTGCTGTCCCTCCCATTCCACCCAGAGGATGCCAGGATCCCGAACTTGACCATTATCTTTTTCTGATGCAATGCTTTGAATGTTTTTACATTTCACGTAAATATTCTTCTGAGACTTGCATCATTTCCTCAATGTAATATTTCTGAGATTTCTCTATGTTGATACCATTTTTGAGCTAATTTCTTTTCAGTACCAAATAACCTCAATTCTATGAATATGTCACAACTTATGTATCCATTTTCTACTTAATAAGCATTTAAATGGTATCATTTTTTCTGTTACAAACAAGGCTGCTATGAACATTCTTGTGTATATCTCTTGGTTGTACACATGTGGGGACTTCTCTAGGGTATTTGCCTAGGAGGGAATGCTGGTTCATAAAATACGGGAATCTTCAACGATACTAGAAATTATTCTCCCAAGTGGTTTTATGCTCTTATCTGCAGTCAGTTACCCACATTCTCACCAACTTGGTATTGTCCAACCTTTTAATTTTTGTGAGTTTGAGTGATATGAAATGCTTGTGATTTTCATTTACATTTCTCTGATTCCTAGAGAGATTGGGCATCTTTCATCTATTTTGTGGCCACGAATGTTTCCTCGTATGTGAATTGCCTTTGCCCATTTTGTTCTGTCAGAGTGTCCTTTCCTTAGTGATATTTAGAATTTCACTGTGTATTGTGCTTGTTGATCTGTTATGGGCTGAATAATATCTTTTCCCAATCGGTTGTCTTTTCACTTTTTAAATGGGTGGCTTTTGATGTACAGAAGTTGTTTTAATGTAGTTTTGTATTGAAATTTTTGATATAGTTAATTGCCCAGTTTATATGGGTTCTTGCCACTTTGCGCTTACATTGGCAGCACTGTACAAACAACTTGGTAAGGTTTCATAACCTTGGTAATTCTGTATCTCACGTTGTGTTTGTGTTGACATGTGGCAATGTTTTGCTGAGTGGCATTCATTACTGTTGCGTGTTTTTGTGTGCCATCATGAGAATGTCGGAGCTTGAATTAGAGCAATGAACAAACATTAAATTTTTTGTTAAACTTGGCAACAGTGGAGGTGAAATAAGGAACATGTTAGTCCAAGTTTATGAGGATAATGCCAGAAAGAAAACGGCAGTGTACAAATGGATTAGCTGTTTTTCTGAGGGAAGAGAAAAATGTCACTGACGAAGGGATTTCAGGGCAGCCACTAATGAGCAGAACTGATAAAAACATTGCAAAAATTCATTGAATTGTGCTTCAAAATCATCAGCTGACTTTGAGACGCATAGCAGACCAAGTAAACACTGATAGAGAAACAGTTAAGAAAACCTTAACTGAAAATCTTGGCATGAGAAAGGTGTGTGCAGAAATGGTCCCAAAGCAGCTCACTGATGAACTTAAAAGCAAAGGAGGGCTGAAGTTTGCCAAGACCTTTTGGAGAGGCAAGATGATGTTTTGGGCCATGTTATTACTGGTGATGAAACATGGGTGTACCAATACGACCCTGAAACAAAGGATCTTAGTGCACAATGGAAGTCAGCCAACTCTCCACAACCAAAAAACGTTCTGTCAGTTCAAATCAAGAGTCAACACGATGTTGCTAACCTTCTTTGATATCAGAGGGATTGTTCATTACGAATTTGAACTGACTGGACAAACAGTCAACCAAGTTTACTATTTGGAAGTGCTGAAAAGGCTGCAAGGAAAAGTTAGATGAAAATGACCTGAACTTTTCACCAACAACTCATGGCTCTTGCTTGCATCATGACAGTGCTCCAGCTCACACACACTGTCTATGGGGGAGCTTTTAGCCAGTACACAAATAACTGTATTGGAACACCCTCCCTATTCACCTGATCTGGCCCCCAATGACATTTTTTTTTACCTGAAGATAAAGGAAATATTGAAAGGAAGACATTTTGGTGACATTCAGGACATCAAAGGTCATACAATGGTAGCTGCGATGGCCATTTCAGAAAAAGAGATCCAAAATTGCTTTGAAGGGTGGACTAGGCACTGGCATCGGTGCACAGCTTCCCAAGGGGAGTACCTCAAAGGTGACTGTAGTGATAGTCAGCAATGAGGTATGTAGCACTTTTTCTAGGATGAGTTCACAAACTTAATTGTCAGACCTCATACTTCCATCAGTAGTGTATAAGAAAGACTGCCTGATTTCTCCACACTCCTGCCAACACAGGGCATTATTGGTTTTCATTTTTGTTCATCTGGTCAGTGAAAAATGGTGTCTCATTATTTTGATTTGTCTTAATTATGAATAAGCCTGAGCACATTTGCACAGGTTTACTGGCCTTTTGCATTCTTTTTCTGTGTTTATTCTTCATTTTTCTATTGGGTAGTTTGCTCGATTTGGCCTGCATTCTTAATTCTTAAGTTGAATGTCTAATGCTTGGGTGAGTAAGTCTGAGGTATCTTGGGTAACTTGGCTACTCTTGGCTGGTGGTGAAGGTAGAAGAATTGAATAGTTTTGAGTGTCCAGTGTGTGCCCTGATGGGAGGCATTATTAGATGGGGGGTGGGGGTGGGGGCTGGAATGGAGGCTCAAGAAAGCTAACTTGGTCCAGGACACACAGCTGTAAGTGGCCAGACTGGGACCAGCTCATTCCTAGCCCAGCTGTTTGCCGCATACTAATGGTTCCACCACGACTAGGCTCAGTAAGGGGAGGACTTGGCTTTTATAAAGAGATTTGTTAGGAGAACCATCTAAAAAGAGAGTAAAATTAGGACATATTTTAAATAGATGGCCATCTCAACAGTGAAATTTCACATTTCTACGTTTTAGTGTTAGGAATTGGCTTACCTAGTCCTACCAGGAGAACACAGGTAAATGAACAGTAACTGTAATTGGACTTTTTTGAAAAAGAGCAGGTGTCTTAATAGTCCTGTTCACTCCTAATGGAATGTTCAACATGGGAACCAGCCAGAATTCCACCCCCATCCCGACATTTGGCAGAATTTGGATGACACTAAATTTTCCCTTCAACTCATTGTTTTTCATTCAACAACTGTTTACTGAATGCACACGTGGTGCCATTTTGCTAAGAGCTGAGAGAGCGGTGAGCAGGACAGACCCAGGCCCTGCTCTCATGGAGTCTACAGTCGAGTGGAGAGGATGATCCATAGACAAGTAAATATGCAAATGAAATACTTAACAACTATCATTAAGTACTGTGAAGGACACACAGGTGCTGTGACAGAGAATAATGTGGGGACTGACTTTAGATGGGGAGAATCAGGGAATGTCACATTTCGTAGGTGATGAGTGTTAACATTTATTTTTTGATTAAGAATACCTGTACAGGGAGTTCCCTGATGGTGTAGTGGCTTAAGGCTTCGGTGTTGGCGCTGTCAGCGCTGCGGCCTGGGTTCGATTCCCAGCCAGGGAGCTACCCACATACCAAAAAAAAAAAAAAAAAAAAAAAAAAAAAAAAAAAAAAGAATACCTGTACAATCAGCCTCTGTATAAACAGTTTTTAATTTTTTTTATTTTTGTTTTAGGCACAGGAGAAACAGCACCAATCTGTGAAGAAGAAAAGCAGGATGTGGAATGATTTCTTCTGGGGCTACAAAATTAAAATAATGAGGCTCCCTGCCCCGGACAGTCTCTCCCGCTCAGTTCTTCTGCAAGAAAGTTCTGCCCGCCCTAGTGTAGTCTTTTCGTACTCTCTCTGTGGACTCGTGATTTTTAATGGAGATTTCTTACTTGAGGTCAGTAACTACCACTCATCTTTAATGGGAGGACCTGAAAGCATTTGAGAATATATATTCCAGAGGTCTGTCCACAAAGAACATGAAAGCTCCTCTCCTGAGTTTGTTGCCCTTCAAGAGAAAGCAGGCTTGCAGGATCTCCTGCCCAACAAAACTCTGGAATTCTTTCAGTTTACAAACACCTCACATTGTGGTTGTTTGAGGCATGATGAGAGTGCCAGGCTTTGGAGAATATAGTAATTGATGATCATGATTGGGGATCACCATCCATTTTCCAGGACCTTTTGGGGGACTTTCAGTTAGTTTTCCTTTTAGTTAATGATAGTTGTTATTTTCTTAACCAAAACACCATTAACACACCTAAAAAATGACTGATAATTCTTTGGCTTCACCTAAACCCTCAGTCCACATTCAAATTTCTGAATTATTTGGGCTTGAAGAGGGCCTCTCTTTCTAATTTTTGAAAAGTTCTTAGCGTTGCTCCTCTCTCTTCCTTAACAAAGTAACATATAGATCTGGATAATTTCTGGGTGTTTGTCCATGGGAGAGATTTCGCTTTGCAGGGAGCGGGAATAAAGGAAAAGCTGGTTCTGAAGTGCATCTGAGCAAAGTGAAAGCCTTCCCTTCGGTAAGGTGGTGTTGGGGCGCCCTCTGGTGGCCAGAAGGCTTTTAACACAAACCAGGTCTCCTTGTTGCCCTCTCGCGGCGAGAGGTGGTGTAACACCCTAGGAATTCTTTCCCGGCCTTGTTTAGGGTTACAGAAATAAAGACACAGATCAAAAAGGGAGTTAACAGTTCACGTTTCCCTAACGCCCAGCAAATCCGATGGGGCTCAGGGATGAGCCAGGAGAGTACCAGCACTGGCAGGGCATCGGCAGTTGCTGCCTGGTGTATACAGGGCATTTAAGAAAACCCTATATATGAAAATCCAGTTTTATAATTTTGTGTGGTGTGGGGTGTGAATATATAACATATTCTTACTTACTATTTTTTTTTTTAAATCTTTATCCTGTGCCTGAATCAAAGAATTTTAGAGATGGACAAAATTTGAGAAGTTAATCAACAAAATTTTATTGAATTTTTACTATTAGCTTCTGTACTAAATGTGGTTAGAGACCTAAGATACGCAGAGCCCTGTCCTCAAGGGATTAAAAGTGTAGCAGCAAAGACAGATAAATAAACATGTACATGCCACACAGTGTGCAATAAGAGTGGAAGAGCTTACCCCTGCTGTGAGGGCAGAGATGCGGAATGGCCACCTCTACCTGGAGGTAAGTGAAGGCTTGAAAGAGAGGAGGTAGCATCTAATCTGTGTCTTGCAGACCAGGGAGTTGCTCGGGTTGGCTGGAGTGGGGTAGAGATAGGAGAGGGAGGCCCAGGCAGTGAGAAAGCCCACAGAGGAAGGTGGGACGTGGTATCC
>PVJL010000736.1:336557-351441 GCA_004026885.1 Lyroderma lyra | reverse complement strand
CTGTGTATGCACTGTGTCCCCTGCCACACGTGAGCTGGCTGCCCTGTGTGCCCTGCCCAGGAGCGGCCTTTCATTCCTGTCCTGAGGAGCTCAATAACTTGAGTAGAAACCTTGGGTGAAAAGTTTCAGGTAGCCTGAGTGCTGAAAGGACCCTGCCTCCACACTTGCTCCGGTGTTCTCATTGAAAAGCCGCTCTGCATTCAGGGAGGACACCGTGTTGGGCAGAAGTCACAGCTGGACACTGGTCCATTAGGGCCGCCGGGTGCAGCCCTGCTTTTCAGTTGAATGTCTCATGCTCTGTGGTGGTCCTCACTGAGGCCCAGGGCCACGGAAGCCCCCGGGCACGCGCTCGGGCCGTCCCCGGCCCCGAGTTCCCGGCTGGTGCCATGGGGCGCACGTGTCAGAGCACAGCTCTGCGTCCCCCAGCTTCAGGGTGCAGTGTGCCGGCGACAGGCCCGCCAGCCTATGGCCTTCTTAGCACCAGGTGCTCGAGGACCGTAACAAAGTGAGATCAAAAGCAAGACAGATTTGGGGATTAAAGAAGTACGTGGCACCGGGAAGCAGCATGGCCCACATGTGCTGGTCAGACCCTAAGAGTGCTTTAGGGGAGAGTGAGAAAACCTACAGGGACCGGTTGAATGAGTTGTGAGAAGATAGTTGGTGCCTCTGTCCACGCGTCATCCGTGGCGTGATTTGAAAAGGTGTGCCAGGGCCGGTCTCACAGGTCTGAGGAAGAGCATGGACGTCAGCCCCGAGGGCCTGGTCCCACAGACGCCCTTGTGACGCTGCACTGGGCGTGCCAAGCCCACCCTGCATTAAGCGATCGTCCCAGTAACACGCAGGTGCAGCCAAGGGGCCCGAGGGCCATTCCGTGCTGAACCTCAGAAGTTTAAGGAAAACACTGATGTGGAGCGAATGGATGTGTAAGCAGCTCCAAGAGCTAGAGCTCCTTACGTGCAGGCCGCACGTGGGGGCTGCCCCGGCCCTGACTGGGGTGCTGGATGTTTTCCGGACAGCCCTCGTACATGTATTTTTAAATCTCAGCGTGATTCCTTAATTACGTGCCCAGTATTCTTGGTGGCTTTCCACTTTGGAAGACTTGGAGAAAGCTGTCCTCTGCCCCGCCCTCCCCGGGGTCCTGTCCTGCTTGTAGTGGTGCCACAGGCTTCCCACAAAGGGGAAGAAGCCCTGTGCATCCGAATCCCGCCCTCCATTCCCTTGTCCACCCACCGTGCTCACCCAGTCTGTCTGTCCCTGTGTTTGTATCTGTCTGTCTGCTTGCCTGACTGCCCCTCCCTCGTGCTGGAGCCCCTCAAAGTGCCCCCTGAGTTAGGGGCAGAGGTGCTCTCTCTGAGCTGGTGCCAGACCCTGGAGAGGGTGCTTGGAAAAACCAACCTGGACTCCTCACCAACCCCCACCGCAGCTACGCTTAGCGCCTGGCCACCGGTGTGTGCACTCAGCCTCAGGTCCCCGACGCTGCCCGTGACCGGCCCGGTCCACTTTGGATGTAGGAGCGTGCACTTTGCAAAGCTGGCGGCCTCGTTTACAACCTTACGGAAGACAAGGACCCACAGTGAAAGGGGGAGCAGAGCTTCCCCCTGGCTTTCTTGTGGAGGGAAGCCCTTCCCAGAGGGTAAGTTACCTGAGGTGAAGGAACAGCCCGATGGAGCAGCGTGACGAGGCGCGCAGCCGGCCCGGTGCAGCCCAAGGCTGACGCGCACGCACGGATCCTGTTTCAAGTCTCCGGGAATGAAAGACGTTCACACGCTACGGTGCCATTCTCCGTTTTTAAGGGGCTTTCGTTGTTGAAGAAAATACAGTGGTTTGGAATTGTTATTGATACGTCAGTTGACTTTTAATGTTAGGAAGCTTTGAATCTCGATTTTGTAGTGCAAAATCCGTTTCAAGAGTTAATAGACAAGGCACGAAGTGGTGACTGAAGGAGACAGGGAGAGCGGGCTGTGACGGAGACGAGCGTGGAGAGGACGAGCTTGCCGTGACTCTGCTGGAGCGCCGCCCGCCTTCCTGAAGCACGGCCGACTGTGCAGGAGGAGATCGGGCTATGGGCACAACACTCAAGGACACACGCAGAGACAGATGGCAACCTGACGGAAACGGTAGCGGTTCTACACGATTCATACATAAACACGAGACGAAATGTGACAGTTTACCTTGAAAATGGCCTGACGTCTGGAAGCAGGTGTCAGGGAGGCTGCGGCCGGTGAGCTCTTGCGTAGAGGTGTACAGAAGGTCCTCTGAAGTCAGCGGAAGGTCGTAGCTCCCGATACGGCCTGTGCGGCTCCTAACACCCACGTGAGCTGAGGTGGTACGGGGTGTTCGGGGTGCGGGGAGCATTTTGTGTATTCCCACGTGGATTCAGCCAGATGCCGTTTTCTGCGTTCACCTAGTGCTTCTTGCAGATGAAATCTTGCAAAAGCAAACGCAAAATTTGATTATGCTCAAATTGTTTTTTAGTGTTCTCAATAGCTTTGGAATAAATTTACATTCTGAAAACAAGCGTTGTAGCAGAACTGAGTATATTGAATTAGATCGAGAATTTTATTTACACCGTTTGATATCGAGAGAAAATATATCACATTTACTGAGAAACTTGCTTGAGAATTCTGATAGCCAGAGGGCAGTAAAAGCAGTGCCCTGCTCCCAGGGCCAAGTCCCGGTTGTGGTTTCCCCCTCTTCATGCCACAGACGTGGTATTATTCCTCTGGGACACTGCCACCAGGAGTACTCACAAAATGGTTTTTGTAGATGAACATGGATAAGTATTTTAATATTTAACTATTTTAATGTGTTATATATCAGAAATGTATATAACACGCAGGTTTGATAAGACACGGTTGTTTGGGGGAAATCTCCCTCAGGTGAGGTGCCCTGCTTCACGCTGAGCCATCTGAAAATGGCCTGGGTGGGGAGTTTCAGGTTGCCCTTGGCCAAGGGGGGCACTACTGGAGAGAGTCAGGGTTGGGGACCAGGAATTCTAACTGTCCTGAAATCCTGTGGGAGAATCTTCCTGTCCAAAATACCCACGGTGCCCCCTGGTTAACGTTAGACTAAGGCGGGGTCGGGGATAGTAGAGCTGATGCATGAAATGAAAATGTTGGGTACACAGTTGTCTGTGACGTGGCTTGGTAAGAACGGCGACAGTAGTTTGCGGTTGGTGGAAGTTTGGACAACACTAGTTCAGGACAAGCAGCAGCGGTGAGCTTTAAGAAACCCTGAGGTCCAGCGCCCTGGACAGCCAGTCCGTGATCCCAGCGCGATACAGATGTTAACCTCACCGGGCCGAATGGCTTTGAGGCGGGCGCGCGATCACACGGGGAGGCCTGCAAGAGTGTGGGTGCCCAGGCCAAACCCCAGACCAGTTCAGTCATGCTCGCAGAGGGCGGGCCTCGGGCAGCGGTGTTTCCTAAGCCCGTTAGGTTATGCCAGTTGCGTAGCCAAGGTGGAGAATCACGGGTGTGGGGCCACGTGGAGCTCCCTCCCCCCCCACAGGAAGGCTGTCCGGGTCACAGGGCTGTGAATGCAAGTCTAGCTCTGCGCCTCACCTCTCCGGGGCTCAGGGCAGCGCCACCACCCACGGCAGACTGCGGGACCCGGCTGAACCGGACTGCGGGACTGGGCTGAACTGGACTGCAGGGCCAGAATGCAGGACCGGACTGAACTGGACTGTGGGACCGGGCTGAACTGGATTGTGGGACCGGGCTGAACTGGACTTGGACTGCAGGACCGGGCTGCAGGACCAGACTGAACTGGACTGCGGGACCAAGCTGAACTGGACTGCGGGACCGGCTGCGGGACTGGAAACAGGTCTTCACAGACCTGACTGACGGGTGCTGGTGCTTGGAAGTATCATCAGGGCATTTGCGGGGATCAGACGAAACTAAATTTGAAAAAAAATTCTTTAGGTGCTAAATTTGGGAAATTAGAAACTTAAAAGTTATTTTTGTTTTCTCTTCCGCACACACGACTTTCCTATCAGAAGGAGGGAGATGCAACAAGCACTTATAAATCGCCGTCAGTGTCGCCTTCCCACCGTGGCTGTGTCCTGTGTGTGCTTGAGTTGGAGAATTCGAATTTCGTCTGTCGGTAGTGTCGTGGTTTTGTTGTGGTGTAGAGCAGGTTCTTAAGGACCCCATAAAGCATCATTGGACTCATGTCCTTGGAGGAAGACGTCATCCCAGGAAAGACCTTTGGAAATGAACCGTTTAAGTCATGTTTGTAGTCATTGCTTCCAATAAAGCTTAACTTTTAAAATACTCATAGAGTTTCCATGTGGGGTAAGTAAATAGATCACATACATGTAAAACGTGGAGTTAAGCGTATCTGTCATTTTACATTACAAGTTTAATTAAAGGCGGCCACTAAGCTCCCGTCGTAAGGTACCTTCCGAGATCAAGTTACTAAATCACTCACTTGCTCCTGATGGTAACGTCCCTCGGCAGCCGCCCGTGTTTTTCACGTGGATTGCCCGGCCCGAGGAACCTCGCTGTCCAGTGGGTGGACTCACTTTCCGCCGTACCTGTGTCGTCGGGACTTAGCCGAGGATCGCTTCCTGGTGTCGGCGCCAGGCACAGCTCTTTGTGGTGTTTTTGTCTTGCGCCTTTGGCACCTCGGCGGTGCAATCCGGAGCGCTGCCATCTGTGGTCGAGTGAGATTATTAAAAACAGGAGTGGGGTGAAGCGATTCACTGGAGAATTTCCGCAAGCCCCTGAAAGCAGGAAAGACACCCCTGGCAACACTCTTACTTGGTGTCATATGCTAGTGGGTAATGACAGGAGAAAAAGGAAGGTACAACTTGTTTCTTACATTTTGCTATTTAACGTTTTGAAAATTGGAGAGATGCTAGGCTGGAGAGGAAGCATCAGTTCCACACGGTGGCGATGAGCAGAGTCCTGCCAACGGGCGAACGATTTCCTGCTCTCCGACTGCAAGCTGGAGTCGGGGAGGTCCCCCTGCTAACCCCAGTTCTCCGGGGCTTCGAACGGCCGCCGAGGCTCCTGACGGCTCTCGGTGAACGGGGAGCCTCTTCGTGCTGAGATGCGTCGTGCAGCAGCACCGGTTCCTCGAAGCCTAAATAAGTCTGCGGGGCCGGCACGAGCCTGTGCTGCAGCGGTGGGGTTCCCTGGTTTCACCGAGTGGGGCGCAGCTGAACCTCACACGTGGGTCTCAGGCTACTCCCCCAGGGTTCCTTCGGAGACTCGCCTGAAACAGTGTCTTTTTTTTCTTTCTCTTTGTTTCCTTTTCAGAAAGAAGACACAGCTCACCCAGCAAGCCTGCTCTGGCCGTTCCTCCCACATCAGTGTTTTCCTTCTTCCCTTCTCTGTCCAAAAGCAAAGCGGGCGGTGGGAGCGGGAGCCGCCGGTCTTCCAGCGCAGGCGTCCTGAGCGCGTCCTCGCTGACTTCCAAGCTGTTGAAATCGCCCAAAGAGAAACTGCAGCTCAGGGGGAACCCCAGGCCAATGCACCCCGTTCAGCAGAGCAGAGTCCCCCATGGTCGAATGTGAGTATGGCCGTGGGGTCACCGGTGCCTACGCCTGCCCACCAGGGGCAGCTGCGAGTGCCTGGGAATCCCGTGCAGGAGCGCGGCCTGGGCGTGTCGTTTCTGTTTGTTTGCCTGTCGTATCCTGGGCGACTTCACAGAATAGTAATGGCATTAATTATAAGGTCAGTAACACTTATTTATTGCTCCTTTATTGTGTGCCACCGACTGAAACTTAGCTCCTCACGTGTGTTGTCATTCAGCTACCAGAACAACCCGTGAAAGAGGCATCGTTGCCCCCGTTTCCCAGAAAAAGAGAAGGAAGCGTGATGCGACTGAGGCGCTGCAGCTGGGGAGCCCTCTAGTCCAGCGGGCCCGGGTTCAAATCCCCGCCCTGCACTTGCCAGCCGTGGGGCCTCGGACATGGCACCGCTCTGTTTCGGAGTTCAGAACCACAGCCCCGGTGCAGGGTTCCGGGAGGTGGAGCTCACGGATCGGAGCCGAGCCCCGGGCCCTGGGCAGCGCGTCGGGCACTGCGTGCGGGTGCTCCTGCCGTTGCTATGGGTAACAGTAGGAGTGGAAGTGAAGAGGTTCCCAGATGCGGTCCGGAGGCTCTGTGGGGCCTGCACAGCAAATAGGGAAGGAGTCCTGGGTTCACACCACTAGTGCAGTGCCGAGGGGACACTGGGGGACGTCCACACCGACCGGGCAAGGCTTCGGCAGGTCTCCGCAGGGGAGCTGCAGGCCGGCGGGCTCCGTGGCCACATGCGAGAGCAGCCACGCACTCCCAGAAACGTGTCTCTCCCCATCATGGCATCGTTCGGCCCTGGTGGCAGGTGGCCGTTCCCTGGCCTGCCTCCCTCGTGGAGGGCATGCCACACATCTCGGGCCCGAGGTCTGCTAACCTGGTTAATCTCCGGGTAGCGTCCCGCACCTGCCAGCTGGGCGTGGCTGCCGCGGCTTGCGGTGTCTCCGCTGCTGTGAGGCTGTCCCAGGTATGGGGCTGTTTGTCCTGGTTGCTAAGCCCCCAGCCTCTGCCCGTCAGAAGTGTTAGTACAGCGAGCTTGGAGTCGTTCCGAGAGCTGTCAGAAAGCCAAAGAACATGCCATTGCCATGTGTGGGAGCCACGTGCCAGCTTGACAGCTGTGAGAGCACGGACTCCACGGAGCAAAGTTTATGAGACCTCATCGTTCCCATCTCCCTTTGGAGCTGGCCTGCAGCGGGGGACCCGGCCGACGCTTAGCTTCCTGCCGGCATCTGCCACCCAGATGAGAGTGGCACTGAGATTTCAAGGGAACTTTGTCAGGGGCACAGGTATCAGTGCTTACCGGGTGTTTGCAGTTCAGGCGCCTGTCGTAGGTCTTTGTTCAGGGACTGGAGAATTATCACGTTCCTGACGTATCGTTCACCGACTAAACATTGGTCTTGCTCATTGAAAGAAGCGGCGAGCCTCTTGCAGGCGATATATCGTGAGGTTCGTTTGAGTTCTCGCAAGTCCTTCGTGACATTCCTTGGACATATCCTCTAATTCCAGTGTCCTTGGCTCACTCAGTGCACACTGTTTTGATGGATCCTTTCTGAAGAGTGACAGTTTTCAGAGACATTATCTGCAGGTCCTGCAGTTAGCCTTTGGTCCTTTTAGACCTTTTCACATTTTGCTTCTTGCAGGGATTACATTGGGTGTCAGGTCGAGCTCTCCCATAGAGCCCTGTGTAAAGTTGTTCTGGAATGGGGCAAGATCAGGTACAAGTGATGGTCACAGGAGAGTTTGGCCTCATCAGAAGGGCTTATAGACTGTGTACACGTGAGCCTGACTGAGTTTTCCAGATAGTCCCAACAGGTTCTCATCGGGTGCCTTTGCGAGCCTGACTTGGGGCCGTGCCCGGGGAAGCTCCAGGCTCCCCGTGGACCTGGGCCCGGGGCACTCAGGTGCTGCTGTTCTCACACCTCTCCCTCGCTCCCCCGCAGCATGACGCCCTCCGTGAAGGTGGAGAAGATCCACCCGAAGATGGACGGCACACTACTGAAACCCGCGGCGGGGCCCGCCTGTCCTGCTACTGTGAGCTCCTCCGTCAAGCCTGGCCTTAACTGCCCCTCCATACCAAAGCCGACCTTGCCTTCACCTGGACACGTTCTGAACGGCAAAGGGCTCCCCACTCCGCCCCCTCTGGAAAAGAAGTCCGAAGATAATTCCAATCACAGGAAATTTTTAAATAAGCGATTGTCAGGTAACGTCACGGTTCCTCTTAATGCGTCTCTGCGTGCACCTGGCCGTTCCTCGGGGAGCACGCCTGCCCTCTAGGCGGTTGGTTTTAAGGTGCATGTGTGTGGGGGTGATGTAAACACCTTCCAGGACAGTGTTTCCGGGTGGAGTCACGCAGCAGTGCTGGCTTGAACAGCCTCTTTTCTGTCATCTGATGGCAGTAATCCCCTCTCCGAGCCATGGCACTGCTGCTCTGCAGGGCTCACACAGTGTGTGTTTTAGATTTATTGAAAATGTGGCACATTTTATTCCCATTGTAATTTGTCTGTTTTGAGATTTCTCCCATTTCCTTACTTACCAAATAAGTGAAGGGCGTGTCTGGCGAGCTCATTGAAATGTCTGTGTGCTCCTGACAGAAAGAGAGTTTGATCCTGACATACACTGTGGGGTTATCGATCTCGACACCAAGAAGCCGTGCACCCGCTCTCTGACGTGCAAGGTAGGCAGCCTCGGGGACACGGGGGCGCTGGGAGGGACGGGCCTCACTCCTGCAGCCGCTGACCCGCAGGGGATCTGACCTGTGGGTGGTTCCGAGTTTCATCAATGAGGGAACGGCTCAGTTTTAATCAGAAACTGTGAAGCCCGTTGTTATAAAACGCCGTCTTAAGAGAGGATTTGTTTGCAGCGAGCAGTGTTGTATCCAGGGGAGTAGTGTTCTTTCCTAACCAGTCTTATTTTCAAAGGCTTTTAACATTTCTGCAGAGAAATTAATACGAGAGGTTGCCCCTTACTATGGTCTCAGTTACCCTGACTTAGAACCAGTCCAGAAATCCCCTTTGCATGTGTATGGATATTCTGAAAGTGTTTTCATAATTTACAGTCCTGACATTTTGAACAGCCACTTAAAAACGTTTGCGGCTTTTGGATAGCCTTATTTTTCAATTGGAAAATAAAAGCCTACGTAATATACAGTCAAATTCTATGTAAGCTAAGAAAATGTAGTGATCCTTTCTGTTTTGTGGTTTTCCTTTAAGATCCACTTTGCTAGTAAGACGGTGGTGCACGCGGACTGTCAGAAAGCACCCAGCCACGAAATAGGAAACATAGAGGCACTTAGGGCCGGGATTTTTCCGGACAGCCCTCGTATTTGCTGTATGATACAGGTTGTTAATGTAGGGGTGACCTCAGGGCGTCAGTGACCTGCCACGTACATGAACGTGTATGTTTATTTGCGTTTCTCTGGAGAGTGCCCCCAGCTGCCCTTCAGAAAGATTCAAGAAGTATTAAGAATCACTGCTTTAAAGTATGTAATTTAAAATTCCTGGGTTGGAGGAGGGGTTAAAGGTGACAAAAACTAGTCTTGTCCTCTAAAAGTTGATTAAATTGTGGGGGTATTATTTTAAATTTTACCGGAGACTGTGTTTGCATAAAGGACTTCAGGCCCCACTGCACCCGGGCACCGCGGGGGGAAGACTCCGGTCTTCAGAAATGGGAAGCGTCGTTTCTGAGTGGCTCTTATTTTAATTTAAGTTGCTAATTTAGTTTTAGTATGTAGGTTATATCTTGCAACAATGGTTCTGGTCTTGGGGGGGGAAAGGAGTTGGTATAAAAATATCCAATGTTTAAAAGAATCACAGGGCCTCTTTCCTCGGGCATGCGCGCACTCGGTGCCCTCAGCCCTGGCGCGCCCGCCGGAGTTCAGCGTGGAGCTGGCCGGCAACGCCGCCCCCTGGCGCCCTGCCCTCGCGGAGATCCCGCCCTTTCTCCCTGGGCTCCACTTGTCAGCGCGGCCCCCTCCTCTCCTCCACCTTGGAGGACAGAGGGCCCCGGGCAGACGTCCCCCGCCCGCCTGCCAGGTCTCCCCTGCCTTAGACTTAGGCCCCCATCCTTCCCTCCACTGTCAGGATATGTCGCTTCACACTCGCATCCGTCATTCCCTGCTGTCTCCACCCTCCACCCTCACTGTCCCCTCCTCCTCTGTCCAGTGCCCTGTTTCGTGTCCTCTCTGCCTTCCATGCACGTGGATGGAGCCTGGTAGTCTTGTCCATTCTGTCCCTGTGGACAGTTGGGCTGCACACATCTGGGGGCACAGGCCTCCTTCTGGGCTGTACCAAAGTCATCGCAGGCTCCCTGCCTTCGTGGGGCTTGCGGCCTAATGAGAGAGATGAAGGTCACTCTGCTGATCACCCAAGTAAGTGTCAGGTGACTGCTGACGCATAGAGTGTGCAGGGAGGGATTGGGCCAGGGCAGCCCCCTCCGCCGCAGGGACAGGCTGAGATCCACACGATGCCTCTGGGCAGAGGGGTGGGAAAGACAGAGCAGCGTGCATGACAGCCGCGTGAGGGGCCGAGCAGACACCCCACAGCCTGGAAGACAGCCGGAGGCTGGCCCGGGACCAAGAGACCTGCGGGCAGGGAGCCTGTGGACACGGTCGTCTGTATCCCTGAGCCTCGGGCGGCCCCCAGAGAGTTCTGACAGGGTGGGAGCATGCGATTCGTGTTTAGAAGAGTCTCCAGTGGAAATCCTCCTTCCTCTTCAAACCAGCCTGGGAAAACACGGTCACCTCATCCTGCCTCTGTCACCTGGCCCCTCTGTGCAGAGCACCAGGGGACACACAGAGCCAGGGAGACAGGCAGGCGTACCGGCCACGTTCTGTCATTTGTTCACGCCACACGCATTGGAGGGCCATTAGCTTTGTACACGAGGGCCATCCGGAAAGCACCCAGTCACGTAACGTGAGAAGCAGGGGCGCTCAGGGCTGGGGTTTTCCGGACAGCCCCCGTCCTTTCTGTTGGGAGCTATTGCTGAGCACCAGGAGCTGTACGAGGTGCTGGCCCAGCACCGAACAGTTCCTTGTCTCCGTGTAGGTGGCGTCTTGTGGATATGTTATGTCGTAAAGAAAATGAGGTAAAAAGTGTAGAAGAAGCTAAACACGTTTATCTACCTGTGCCAGGTTCTACTGGGGGTGTTCGTAGTTCGCAGTGTGTCTGAGAACGAGGTAGGTCATGTTACTGAACTGCACAGGACATGAGTAGCCTGCTGGCCCTTACCCCCCTTAAAGTGTGTGGAGCGGTACGTTTGTGTCCTGTGGAGCCGCGAACACATGTGAAGTGTCACCTGCGGTAGTTTGTCCACGAAAGGGAAGGCACTGCGTGGATGAATTCACTTATGTTCGGGACACGTGTCTGCTTATACAGGTGCGCGCAGCTTCCCACCCGGGACCTGACCCGGCTGCGCCCGCCCCCGGCTGGCCTGGGTCCCCCCGTCTCTCTCTGTGGCATTTTCGTTGGAATAGAGAGAAACTGTTGTATTGAGTTTTCACTCTCTGTAGCCGCTACTCATGCAAGAATTTTTTATACATATTTTATGCGATAATTTTTTCTTCCTTTTTAACATTGAAAACTCTAAATGGCCCAAAGAGAGATTTTTCTAACGGTAAGAGCCCCAGTCGGCAGATCGGTGCTGCTGCGCTGTCACCTGCTCATTCCTGCTGCTTGCCGTTTCATCCCTGGGCGGGTGGCACGGCCGATGTGTCTTCTCTCTTCCGGTGGAAGTGACATCACTCACACATTCCAAGCCAGGACTTCCTGCTGCTCATGTTTCAGCTAAAGAGAAAAGGTCGAAGTCATGGCTTTTAGCTTACCAAGTGCTGCGTAGCCTTTGACGCTGCTCACGGTCCAGGTCGCCTTTTCGTTGGGAATGGCAGTTCTGGACACTGGGCAGCAGGAAGTGGTAACTGAGATGCCTCGGTCTCTGTACTTCTTTTGGTCT
Source organism: Lyroderma lyra (assembly GCA_004026885.1). Classification (NCBI taxonomy): domain Eukaryota; kingdom Metazoa; phylum Chordata; class Mammalia; order Chiroptera; family Megadermatidae; genus Lyroderma; species Lyroderma lyra. The sequence continues at coordinate 339,971 of PVJL010000736.1, read as the reverse complement.
GTAGACACATTCCTTAACCCAGCGGAGGGCTGTCCAGGGTAGAAGAAAACGATTTGACGTGCTATTAGCCGAGCACAAAAACAAAACCAGGGAAAAGGAGTCAGTTCGCCATCCGGACGCTCAGCAGCCACCACCGCCTCTCAGGGACCCGCCTCCCGCCCCTCCCAGAACGTCCCAGGAGCCACACCAGAGCCCTCACGGAGTGATTCCTTCCGAGTCGAAGCCTTTCGTAGCTAGTAAACCTAAACCTCACACCCCCAGTCTTCCAAGGTAAGCCGGTTTCCAGCTCCTTCCGGCCCTGGCCCTGGGCGCGCCGGCTCGGGGACGGCGTCAGGCCCCCGCGCTCAGGGGTGCGCACCAGGCCCCACGGAGACGCGCGGGTTTAATTGCGTTTTACCCGAAGAGGGAAAGCTTGCCGAGCTCACCGCCGGGCTCCCCCTGGCCCTCGGCAGGCCGCGCAGCTCCGCCTCTCCCACGGCCCCCGAGCAGGACCAGACGTGGCAACAGTGAGGGTCCTTCCTGGGGACACACGGACACGTTTCCATTCACTCATTGGGGACTTCGGCCCGCGCCCACGGCAGGGAGCAGGGCTGAGCGTTCCCCTGAGAACTTTGATCCACGTGCCTCGGGGACAGTGCGGCGGACAGAGCCCGTGCGTGTCTGCGCGCGTGCATTCCGCCGGCCTGCAGGACTTGGTACCCACCTTCCAGAGGGGCGAGGGGAGGCAGAGAGCAGGGCGCATCTGCTGTGGCCCGTGCCAGCCCCCGTCGCCGCTGCCCCACGTTGCACGTCTGACCCTTGAGCGGGCCGTGTGGGGCGGAAGCGCCCTCGCGGAACCCAGTGTTGCTCGGGCCTGTCCCAGAACAGCCCTCTGGTTTCCGAGCGACGTGGTCAGGGGCCCGGCCGTGACTCCTGCACAGGCCTTTCTCTGGCCATCTTCCCCCCGAAATTCTCCCGTCTGTAACAGGAAGCTTCCTTCTAGAACCAGCGGGACGGTGTCTGTGTCCTTGCGGGCCGGGCCCGGGGGTCAGTGTTCCACATCAGGTGGTGGCGCCCCCTTAGGTGTCCCAGAGCCCTGGACAGCTCCCTCATTTGTTGCCCTCAGAGCCCAAATCCAGTGACATTTGAAGAGGAACCAGGGAAAGGATTCTCGTAAATCCCGTATGCCTTTCCCTTCTTGGGGGAGACTAGGACCTGAGGCAGCCAGGTGGCCGCAGGAAGGACAGCTAGTTACAGGTGACCTCGGGCGAGTCTGGCAGACAGCCCCCCCTGATGCCTGCAGGCCCCCGGGTCAGGTGTCCCAGCGCCGGTGGTGGCCCCCCGGACCCTGTTGTGTCCGAGTTCAGGTGGCGGGTTCCTGGACATGTGATCTGATGGGTGCTGCACTTTCTCCTCCCAAGGCCTCCAGGCTGCCCTGCTCAACAAGGTGGGAGCGCGCCCGTTGACCCTCCTCTGACCCAGGAGTCTCCACACCTGCCCCTGCCTGCCACTGAGCCAGCTTCCCGCTTATCCAGTGAGGAGGGAGACGGCGATGACAAGGAGGAGTCTGGGGAAAAACTGGACTGTCATTATTCAGGTCATCATCCTCAGCCAGCATCTGTAAGTGCCACCTGTCCCCCACGCAGCAGGGACACTGCCAGGCGCGCCGGTGCCCTTGGGGCGCGGCCGGGGGCGGGGTTGTGGGGGGCGCAGGTGGCCTGCGCTGTGTCCGGGGACATTCTCTCCCCCGGGAAGCCCAGGGTCATTGTCGCACTCAGGCCTGCGCGGCGCTCTCTTTCAGTTTTGCACATTCGGGAGCCGGCAGATCGGCCGAGGCTGTTACGTGTTTGACTCCAGGTGGAACCGGCTCCGCTGCGCCCTCAGCCTCATGGTGGAGAAGCACCTGAGCGCACAGCTGTGGAGGTGGGTGCCCTGCCCCCGGGCTCTGCCGCCTCGGGGGCCGGGTCAGCGACGGGGCCGCTGCGGGCTGCGCCCAGCCCCGGGACCGAGGCCCCCCTCATTCGTTCGTGTGTTCACTCCCTCACTCAGCACATGGGGACTGTTTGGGTGCTGGGGTCCCAGCTGCAGGGCCCCCCACAGGGTGGGGCTCTCGCTGTGATCGGTGGAGAACACCAAACCAGTGAACAGAACGTGGAGACCCTAGCGTGTCGTGCGGGAGATCAGGCAGGGGCGCCAGCACCGCCAGGTGACGTACTAAATAGATTCCAGTTTTACAGTTCACCTGGTCGGGTGCCCTTGGGGACCCCTGTTTTACGCAGAGTGGCGCTGAGAAACAAGGGTGCACAGCAAGCGGGCGCCAGGGCCGGGACAGGGACCCAGGGGCCGTGCAGTGCCCGCAGGAGAGCCGAGGTGCCAAGAGCAGCAGCCAAGGGGTCTGCGAGAGGCGCGCTGAGCCGGGGGGCGGCTGGGCAGGGTGCGGTCCAGCAGGAGGAGGCCTGTGCGCGAAGCTCCTCCGATGGTTCTGGAACGGAAGTGAGCCCCATGGGAGGCGAGGTCGAGAGGCCCGGCGCTGGGGCGGGTGTGGGTGCAGCGCCCATGGCTGGGGGGCGCGGTTAGGGAGAGAGGACCGTCCGGGTCACGTTCTGGATGCTTGTGGTTCTCAGACGGGGTGTGAGGTGGCAGAGGTGTCCGTGGCCGTCACTCCTGCATCTCGGGGAACGAGCGTTCGGTGGTACCTACGCGGGAAACACTGAGCTTGGCTCTGGGGCCACCCCGAACCCCCTGAGTGGGCTCCGCTGGGGTGCCCGTCCGTCCCCCTGCCTCGACTCCCCGACGAGCTCAGAGGGAGCTGGTCAGAGGCCGACAGAGCCCGCAGCCCAGCCTTCCCCACGGCGTCAGCAGGACTCGTGCAGAGCCGGGGCCATGCAGCGTGACTGCTCTTCCGCCCCCCGTTCTTCCATTCTTACTGGGGGAGAGGCTCCTCTTCATGAAGACCCTTGCTCCTACGCAGAGGCAGGGCACGGGTTTGGGGGCAGTCTCTCCACATCAGAAAGCCCCCCAGTATACGAAACCTCAGCTTCCTTCTCCAGACTGCCCGCAGGACTGGGGGAGCGCAGGGAGCTTCCTAACGCGGGGGTGCTGCGTGCCCGGAGGGCGCAGGCGGGGCCGCACACGGCGTGTCCTCATCGCGCTGCTTCGTGGCCGGTGGCCGGCAGTTCGGGTGAGGGCGGCTTGGGCCCCTGCTGGCCTGTGTGGAGGTCTCCCCTGTGCTGGGGACCTCTGAGGGAGCAGGAGTGTGACATGGCATCCGTGGCATCCAGGAGGAGCCCCAGGCTAGGCCGCCCCGAGCCCCCTGCCCTGCGGTTACGTGTTGTGGCTGCTTGGGAGGTGAGCAGAGGTGGGATTTGAGCTTGACAGTGAAACAGGTCATCTTCAGTGGGCGGAGCCTCTGGACAGAGGTGAAGGGAGCATGAG